>JADRCH010000172.1:1231459-1276211 GCA_019843965.1 Rhynchomys soricoides
GCGGGAGCCGCCGCCTGAGGCGGGCGCGACGGGCGGCGAGGCGGGCCCCGAGGGCGCGGGCGGCGGGGACGCGGCGCTGGGAGAGCCGGGGTTGAGCTTCACGACCACCGACCTGAGCCTGGTGGAGATGACGGAAGTGGAGTACACGCAGCTGCAGCACATCCTCTACTCGCACATGGAGGCGGCGGACGGCGAGCTCGAGGCGCGCCTGGGCTCCGCGCTGCTGGCCGGCCCGGGCGCGGGCTCGGGCGCGGCGGGCTCGCTGGCGCCGGCGCCGCCCGTGTACCCAGTGCTGTGCCCGCCGCTGGCGGCCGACGCGCCGTGCCTGGGCCACGTTGACTTCCAGGAGCTGCGTATGATGCTGCTGGGCGAGGCGGGCGCGGCGGAGAAGACGCCTGGTGGTGCGGACGGGACGCGGACGCGGGCGGACGGCGCGGCCAAGGAAGGCGCGGGCGGCGCAGGGCCCGACGGTGCACCTGAGGCCCGAGCCAAGCCGACCGTACGCGTCCGTCTGGAGGACCGCTTCAACAGTATGCCGGCCGAGCCGCCCGCGCCACGCGGTGCTGAGCCCGCAGAATCGGGCGTGGCGCTCAACAAGTGCGTGCGGGGCGCAGGCGCGGGGGCGTTGGGGAAGGAGGGGCCTGATCACAGAGCTGGTGCCAGCTAATGGGGTCCTTCTGGGCACCTGCCGGGTCTGGGTGGCTACATGAAGGGCTCCAGCAGGGCCACCTGTTGGGTCGCGGAGGATACCTGGACGGGGGTCAGCAGAACTATTTGCGGTGTCTGCGTGGACACAAGGGCCAGGGCAGGCCGTGTACTTGCGAGGGCCAGTGTAAATGGGCAGGCAGTCTGGGTACTAGGTATAGGTCTCAGGCCGGTCTGCTCTGACTTTCCTGAAGGTGATCTGGAAGGTGCACTCTATACAAGTGCTGGGTGTCAATTCTAAGGAGTCTCTTGGAGGTTGTGAACCTTCGGTCTGTCTCTGCACCCCAAAAAGAAGAGGAAGCGTTCTGGGAACTGTTCCCTTTGCTCCTGTCTCCCTCCTAAGTAACATCGGAAGCTGCTCAGGCCTCCTGTGCAGATTTGGGATAGAGGCTTACAGATGTGGGCTTGTGGGGAAAGAGAGTTTTAAGATTAAGCTGTGGCAGCTCCTGGCCCATTTACATGTCCTCTCAGGTAGCTGTTGAAGACACTGACTCCACAGTTTTCCACTCTGGCTGTCTTGGTCTTGCCCATCCTTGCCAGATTTTAAGGATGACAGATTGGTATAAGGGAGTGCATCAGTCAGGGAGGAGGCAATGGACTTCACCAGCACCATTGGCCAGTGGATCATTCGGCCATGTCTGGGACAATTTGAGAAACAGGGCCGAGTCTAGCATGACCTGTTAGTGGTGGAATGGGTGATGGCAATGTTTTGGGAGCCTCTCTGCCACTTATTCCTCAGGTTTCTGGGTTTTCTTTTGTCTTGGCAGTTTGGTAACTCTTATTCGACATCCATCTGAATTAATGAATGTTCCTCTTCACCAGCAACAAAACAAATGTACGACCTTAGTGAAAAATAAAACTGCTGCTGCCACTACTGCCTTGCAGTTCACCTACCCACTGTTTACAAGTGCCTGCTCCACTGGTGGGAATGCCAGCCTTGCACAGACGCAGGTAGAGCTTCTTCATTGGTGTTAAATGCAGAGCTCGTAAGTTAGCGTGGTCTTGTCCCAGGAGTTTTGTTTTTAAGTACCTCTTGGTGACCTTTTTAAGTTGAAATATTCATATTGTTAGGAGCTATTAGAAAACCTAACAAAAGGGCTGGAGAGATTGCTCCGTGGTTAAGAATTTGTACTATTCTAGTATAAGATCCCAGGTCATTTCCCATCTCAAAACTGCCTGTTAACTTCAGCTTTAGGGGGCACACCTACAGTCATGTGCACAAACTCACACAGACACACAGTTAAAATCTTTTTTTTTAAAGGTGAAAAAGTTTTTCAGAAGATTTGAGCATAAATCTGTTGAGTGCATTTTGCTTGTTCTGTAAAGAGCTGATATTGATAAAATTCATATTACTTATTTTTTTCCAGAGTTCTAGTAACTCATGCTCTATACTGGAAGCTGCCAAGCACCAGGATATTGGACTGCCTAGAGCATTTTCTTTCTGTTACCAGCAAGAGATTGAGTCCACCAAACAGACAGGAGGTAGTAGAAACAAAGCCTTGCCGGAGCAGGTTTGGATTAAAGTGGGAGGTAAGTGTATTCCGGGTAACCCCGTGGCTGCAGGGGGCTTTGGAGGGTGGAGCCAGGAGAGGTAAGAAATCTTAGTAGTTCACCCCGCACTCCTTATTCTCTTTGAACTAACTCTTCTGAGTTTTGAACATCAGAGTTGACCCAAATTTGGACATTTTTAATTTGGGAGCTTTTTCTTAACAGTAGAACAAGGACAAGCACTGTGTCATGGGAGTGGCAGAGCTTAGCAGATGATCTCTGGTGTAAAGAAGCAGTGTAGATGAACATTGAGATGGGTTTCGTGCCTACTATGGAGGCCAAGGAAGAAAGCACCAGAGCTTCTGAATTCTTTGTCTCTCTTAAGATGTTATCCAGAATTGGTGTTAAGGATGCTTGGCTTTTTGTAACTTTCAGGAAGGAATATCACCTGCTCCTTTTTTTTGTCTGATTGAATTTGACTTATTTCTGTACTGTGTGCACAATAAAGTATAAAAGCTGTGATTTTTTTTTCTTTTTTTCTTTTTTGTGGAATCATTTTAGCCTGAGAACATATTTAACTATGAACCACTTAAGTTTTGTTCTCATGTGAGGTAATATATCAATTTACAAATTAGAATAATTAGAAAAAAATATTTTTTGGTGAAAATGTTTAATACATTCTTTTCCATCCTAAGTTCTAGAAAAAGAAAACCATGTCTTTGTTTGTATATTCATGGGTAGTAACGATGTTGACTAAAAGGGAGAAATGGCAGTTTTAAGTGGTGGAGCACCTAAATCCCTGCGCTCCAAATGAAAAAGAGGGAGAAGCTGGCACAGTTGTGTTGGTTGCACAGCACTCAGAAGGGGCATTGCAATCACAGTTTGCAATGTGCTGTAGGATTGGAGTTCACTGCCCAGAGTCTCTGACATCACAGCTTCTCATTTCTTAAATTCCTCTTGATAGTGTTAGAATATTGGATTGAAATGCAAAGCAGGTATGTGCATGGACAAGCACATACAGACACACATGAGGAAAAAAACCCACAAAACAACAGAATGGTGCACACCTGTAGTCCCAGTACTTAGAGGGATCAGGAATTCACAGATATCATCAGCTACATTGTAAGTTAAGGCAAATTGGGCTTCATGAGATTCTTTGTCAGAAAAAACAGACCCAAACAAGATGCCAAAGATATTCAGCATTAATGGGGATAAGTTAATAAAAAACTAAATGACGCTTTTTTTCTTCTGCAAAGAAGAAGCGCTATGTAAGCAAGCGATCAATAAGAGGAATCGGAGTAGAATCCGCCAGCTGGACACAAGCGTGGAGCGAAGAGCCCTTGGAGAGATTCAGAATGTGGGTGAAGGCTCCACAGCTTCACAGGGCACCTGGCAGTCTTCAGAGTCCTCACAGTCAAACCTGGGGGAGCAGACGCAGAGCGGACCCCAGGGAGGAAGGTCTCAGCGTCGGGAGAGGCATAACCGAATGGAACGAGATAGAAGGTAATACAGTGGTGGGCTGTCAGCTCCGTGCGTACAGATGTTTGAGATTTGCTGACTTTTATGATATTCACCCTCTGATTGGAGGGAGGCTTAGGAGCCCCTAGACTCTGGTCTCTGGTGGGCTCATGCTCTGACTGACTACAGTGGCATAGGACCTCCTAATTGATTACTCTGATGGCATGCTCTGAAGTCACCAATGAGGCCATCAGACAGGAGGGCTGGCTCATCCCATGATAGTCCCTATCACACTCTAAATACCAGGCTCCCAGTGTAAGCCTTGTTCCCTGAGGTCCTGTGGGCTGCTCCTCACTAATCTTCCCCAAGCCCAAGTTCCCAGACACTAGTGAAAGGCCAGCCTTGTCAGCAGGCCCTTAAGGAGAGTATTGGATCTTTAGGTTAGTTGCATAGTAGGTAACTTAGCTTTGCTTATTTGGGGAAGTCAGCTATGTTGGCACACATTTGTGACTGCAGTATTCAAGAGGCAGATGTAGGAGGATTGCCTCAAGTTTGAAGACAGTCTGGGATGTGTAATGAATTCTAAGCCAGTCTTAAATGACAAGACCCTATGTCCAAAAAAAGAGGAAAAAAAGAATGTTGGGAAAGAGGAGATTAAACCTGTTACTGCAGTGAGTTTGCTTGTGTTTCACTTGTGCTCCTCAGGGTGATATAAAGGTTGCTAATTTTTTTCTATTGAAGTTGAAGTTTTTTTTGTTTTGCTTTTGCATATCTTTTGTTGTTGTTGTTGTTGTTGGTGGTGGTGGTGGTAGGTTTGGTTTTGTTTTGTTTGAGACAGGGGTTCCTTGTCTAACCCTGGCTGTAATGGAACTAGCTCTGTAGACTAGGCTGGCCTCGAACCCACAGAAATCTACCTGCTTTTTCCTCCTGAATTCTAGGATCAAAGGTGTGTGCCACCACTGCTCTGATAAAGTTGGGTTTTTATTATGATGATTAATAATAATAATTTAGTTACTTAGATTATTTCATGTCTGTTTTTAACTCAGGAATAATAGTATTTAATTAATTTATTTTTATTTTATGTGCATTGGTGTTTTGACTGCATGTATGACTGAATGAGGGTGTCAGATCCCCTGGAACAATAGTTAAGAGACAGTTGTGAGCTGCTATGTGGGTGCTGGGAATTGAACCCAGGTCCTCTGGAAGAACAGCCAGTGCTCTTAACTGCTGAGCCATCTCTCTGGCCCTGAATAATAGTATTTAATGAGATAGCATTGAGTATTGAAATCCCATTATTGACTGTTGAGCCAAGATGATTTATTGCTTTTTAGAGGGCTGTATTAAAACTGGGTAGATCCTGTCTTCTTTATTTTTATTCAAAACTTTTTTCTGATACGGTGTTTTGCCTACGTGTAGTCTGTATACTACTTGTATGCCTTCGGAGGCCAGAAGAGGGCATTGGATTCTAACTGAGTTTAGAATTATGGGTGTGGGTCCTGAGAATTGAACCTGGGTCCTCTGGAAGAGCAGCCTGGGCCTTCTCTCCAGCTGTGTTCTCTCTCTCTTTAAATTTAAGATTTATTTACTTACTTTTTTTATGTGCATGAATGTTTTGCCTACATTTATGTATGTGCACCATGTATGTACCTGGTGCTGCTGTGGAGATCCTGGAACTGCGATTATAAATGGTTGGGAGCCACTGTGTGGGTGTGGTGATAAATTTGGGTCTTTTACAAGAGCAAAACATGCTCTTAACTGCTGAGCATCTCTCCAGCCCCGTTGTGATCTCTTCTTTGAGGCAGGGTTTCCTTCTAGAGCTGAGGCATTTTCCGTGTTCTATCTATACACAGGTCAGTTATACCTGAGGGACTTCCCTTAGCCCACTGTGAATTGTAAAGCAAGTTATGCTCACCCTGCTGTGTGCTGAATGACCACGAATGGGGTAGCTGCTCTGTCGAATCCCGACAGCTCCTTGGTTGACGGCTTCCAATGAGTTCAGTGCTTCTTGAGGTTTCTCATCACAGTCTTGAGGTCAGAACTACCTGAGCTCATAGGAAAGGAGTTTGGACTCTAGACTAGAAGTCAGAGCACATCCAGTGAGTGGCAGTTACCATTTGGCTCTAGTTGTGTGGGGTGAGGATGTGTAGAGTGAGCTGCACTGTTTAACTGTTTGTGTCAGCACAGTGAGGACTTTGCTTATTGCTGGATGTGATATGTAAAGCTTAAAACAGGGTATGACAATTCTCCCAAGTTTTTTTTCAGTGGTGGTGATGGAAGCCAGGACCCCAGGGTACAGTAGGCAAGCATTCTACTGTTGAGCTTCATTCCCAGCCCAAGTGCTAAATAAATTCTCTTTAGAAGGGGGGGGGGTTGTTTTTATGAGACAGGATCTCATTGCATAGCCCAGGCTGGCCTTAAATTTATGATTCCTCTGCCTCGCTCTGAGGTGCTGTATCATCATGCTCCACTCATTTTAAAAGCTGTGCATGTACCTGAGGACATGTTTCTATACATGGCAAACAAGGCATGATTCCTGAATAATAGTGTGGCTCTGAGTCCAATGCCCAACACTGCAAGAAAAGAAAAAGAAGACAAGGGAAAAAATATTTACCCAGAAAAAGAGCACACAGAATTTTGATTCTGAGTGTGGGGATTTGCAGTCATCCCAGATGTAGAGAACTGGGCTATGAGAAGTGTAGGACCCTTCAGGGCAGGTGCTGTGGGAACCATGGGCAGCAGCAATTGCCTCAGCACTCAGTGGCAAAGGGCCTCCTGGCTCGCCAGAGGCTTCCAGGTGGGGCACGTCTCCTTCCCCTCAGAGGGCAGCTCCATGCATTCTGCTTTCTTTGAGTGAAAAATGAATTCTGTTGGTCCTGCACTTCACCAACTGCCCTGTATGATCACTGTGGATTTTGACTGCAGGCGCAGAATCCGCATTTGCTGTGATGAGCTGAATCTTTTAGTTCCATTCTGCAATGCGGAGACAGATAAAGCAACAACCCTTCAGTGGACCACAGCATTCCTGAAGTACATTCAGGAAAGACATGGGGATTCTCTTAAAAAGGTGAGTATTCATGAAATGGACTTCGGCTTTCCTGAGTTTGCTCAGTAAAGATGGGGATTCTCTTGATGTGGTGACTGAGCAGGTGGGCAGAGCTTGAGAATTTTCTGTTTTAGTTGTCAGTGTTGCCTCTGATCCCACTTCCTAGACTGCACGGGGTATCCTGGACTCTGAGGTCAGATGTGAAGTCCAGTATGAAGGGAGTTCTTCCTGTTGATGTCACTTACTAAAGTCATAGTCACAACCCAGATTTGCTTATGAAATATATGACTGTCAAGTGTCAATTGTCAAATACCAAATTGTGCCTGTTGTGTCGTCTGTTACGTTGGGTCTGAACAGCATTCAGGACATGATGTTTTCCTCTCAGGACTTGGTAAGGACAGCAGATGTAGTTTAGTGGCAGAGTACTTGCCTAGTGTTTGTGAAGCCCCAGGGAAGGAAAAAAAGAAAAGAAAAAGAAACGAAAGCTAGAATAGTAAAAAAGACGTCGGCGTGGGGATGGGGGTGGGGTGTGCAGATAAATGCCAAGTCAGGAGTTTGGACTTCTGATTCAGAAGGAAAATTATTAGATTTTTGTGGTGTGTTTAACCAGGCCAGGCTGAGCCTTTGATGCCCACACACTTCTGGTTCCTTGGGGACTGTAGACACTCTGTTCCTTTCCTTCCACACTTGGGCTGTAATAGCTGGCCAGCCCTCCTGGTTTTGCACGGATAGCTTGGTTTGGGAGTTGGCTTAGCCCTGGGATGCAGTGGAAGAAAGGGAGTAACTGTGGGTTGGTTCTGTGCTGTGATTAGGAGACCCCAGTGCCAGGTTTCAGTCTCAGAATTTCGGTGGTCATAACCTGTAGCCTTTGTCCTTCAGGGATAACAAGGCCTTAGAGAAGTAAGTGAAGCCCTGGTGTATTAGGGCTTTCTAGAGGATCAGAACTGGCAGAAAAAAAAGAGGGATTTATTAGAATGGCTTACAGGCTGTGGTCCAGCCGATCCAACAATGGTGCTTACAGTGGAAGGTCCAGGAGTCTTCAGTACACACCGGAATCCAAAAGAAGTAGGCTCTAATGCCAGTGAAGAAATGGAGTTGCCAGCCAGAGCAAGCAGGCAAAGAGCAAGTTTCCACCTTCTATCTACTTTACATAGACTGCCAGCAGACGTCTAGCCCATATTAAATGTGGATCTTCCCACCTCAAAAAGTTTAGATTAAAAATGGGTCTTCCCACTTGAAACGATTTAATTAAGAGGAAAAAAAACCCTCACAGGTGTGCCCAGCTGCATGGGTTTTAGTTAGTTCCAAGTTGACGACCAAGAATGACCATCACAAGTCCACCTCTTGCCAACTCTCCATGCAATCATGTCTCCTTATGTCCTGCTTAATTTACAGATGGAGCAATAACCAGGTCATAATTGCTCCTACCATGATGTAAGTCCCTGACATAACCACAAACACATTACACATTTAGAGTTGGTGGCAATGTCCCTTGAGGGACACACCCTTTTAGTATTTCAACCTTAAGTATGGTAACCACTGATAGACTTTCAGTTAATGTTACATTACATGATAAAGAAATCAAAAGAAAACACAAATATTTCTACAAATGTTTTTAACAAACTATGACAAAAGCACTCACGTCAGTTATAATCCTCGTTTCTGGAGCTGGTCACATGGCCTTAGCTGATATGTATGACCAGCTTCCTCTACTACCCATCCTGTATTTCCTCCACTGTACAGTTACCCTTGTAAAAGTCTGTCTGGGAAGGACTGAAGAAGGCTAACAGTAAAACTCAGGTACCTATTTTATCAAAGTCCTTCTTCGGGGAAACCTGGTCATCCTTCATTCAAGGGTTTCTGGGTCTGCAAAGTGACTCATGTCTAGAGATTGGTTCATGGGCCAAGAGTCCGTTTTGCCACAATCCAGTGTAGCCTTTCATTTGAGAACTTTCCACTTAGGTAGATCAAACAAAAATGTAGTATGTTTCTTACCTATTTCAGACCTAGAAACACTATGATTAGCCAGTACCAAAGGCCTGTGCTGACCATTACAAGTCAGGCCATTATGGACATTGTTTTGTCTATGCTGCCAATTATGATAACTGAGGTTACCCCGCCCTTGTCGATTCAGTGCTGCCACCTGGCTCCTGTTACTTCAGGCCTCAAACACATTTAATTCATCTACCTGGGTAGCAGCCTCTCCACACTAAGGTATGACACAAGGGAGAGGACGACAACAAAGCTCTTCCAACGTGCTGATGCCCTCCTTACCGTTGTGCATTAATGAAGGGCACGCCTTCTGGGCCTTCCAGTGTAGAAAATTAGGTTTTACACAGCACACACACTCTAGCATTGCAATTTCCCTGAGCCTTAAAATTCTTTCATCAAAATGAAGCCAAGGGATATCAAGCATCTCCAGGTCCTTCCACATTAACCTAGAATCTTCACTCGAAGGGCCCATATCAATAAACTTAACCTTATCCAATACACTGCCCACCGTTATCCCACATCCGTAAAATCCAGTCCCGTATATATTCCCCAGACATATGCTGGAACGGACTGGCGAACTCATGCTTTCCAGGATTCTAGCCACCTCCCAGTGCACTACTCTCTCCCCTCTAGAGCCTGCTTGGCCTTAAGGCTGGTTGTAGGTCTAGAGGCAGCTGTTGGTGGCCCTGAGGAACGTCAGTATTGCTTTGCCTGTCATTTCCATTGGACAGAGTCACTACTGGTAGCATACAATAAACGATTAATTTCCTCAGTCAAAGGTGGAAAAGGCGATCTTTCCAGGAGTTGAGGTGGGAGTTCATCTTCAGAGGGCAGAGACTTCTTTGGGTGAGATAAATCCTTGAGAATCTGAGGGTTCAAAGTTCTCAGCTTCTGTAGGCTCCTCCCACACATCCCTATGCCAAGTTAACAGGATCCCATTCTTTACCAATTAATGCCCTTACTTTAATGGCTGACACTCTCTGAGGCTGGGACTTGCTTTTTTGCCGTAATTGAGCCAACTTTATAATGAGGACTTCAATTTGATTTTCTGCAACTTGAGCTCTGTGGCTGCTGGAGAGAAGATACTCTTCCAAAGCACACTTAGAAACCTTCAGACTGTTTATGTGCACATGAAGCCTGTCAATTTTATCACTAAGTTCATTGTTCTCCTCCACTGTATTCTGAGATGTTAGAAGTTGGTTAATTTTATCACAGAGCTCATTCTTTAACTTTGTAAATTTATCCAGAGATGCTAGGAACAAGCATTTCCCTAATTTTCCACAAATTGTTAAAAGTTTTATATACAGAATCATTAAATCTATTACCTCTCACAATTGGTGAATCAGGATAATCCAATGCATTTGTCTCCTTAAGTTCACACCATGGGTTTTCACTACTCTCTGAGCTTCCAAGAGAGGCATCAGTAATTTATGCAACTAAGTATTAACATCTTCAACACCAAAGGTCTTCAAATGTGCTGGTGCCCCTATGGCTTCAGTAACTGTCCATGTTGGCAAATTGAGAAGCCTAATCCGGATACTTAAAAAATCCACCCTTATACTTCTGTTGCTCCAGAACCACTTCTGGTACCAAAATCTGTATTTCTCGGGGTTTTCTAGAGGAACAAACTTATAGAATGGGTCTATATATAATGTTATATAGACATATATAAAGGGGATTTATTAGAATGGTTTACAGACTAGTCCTATACTGGCTGTCTACCAACAAAAGATCCAAGATTCCAGTAGTTTTTCAGTTGGTGAGGTCTCAGCTTGTCTTCAGTACACTCTGGAATCCTGAACAAATAGGCTGTAATGCCAGTGAAGACATAGACTTGGAAGTGAAAGTGAGAGCAGCTTCCTTCTTCCAAGTCCTTTATAGTCAGCAAGCAGGTGTGGCCCAGATTAAAGGTGGGCCTTCCCATCTCAAATGATTTAAGTTAAGGAAAAAGATCCCTCATAGGTGTGCCCAGATGCTTGGATTTACTTAATTCCAGATGTAGTCAAATTGACAACCAAGAATAGACATCACCCACCTGGGTACTAATTTGTGCCAAGTTGTGTGGAGCCCAGCAGGAGTGTGCTGGAAATAGGTTCAGATGGTGCAGCAGACCTGGAGCCTTGACAAGGGCTCCTGAGAGGCCTCCAGGGAGCCAGCCGCATTGAACTGCACCTTGCCATCCTTGTCTTTGTTCCTTTCTATCACTTGTTTCTGAGTGGCATTTACATCTGTACAATGTATTGTTGCTGAGCTTAAGCACACCTGGAGTGCGAGTAGAGCAGTGCTTACTCGGATCAGATCTTTATGGTTATTGATAACATCATCTGCTAGACTAGACTGCTGGTCTGTCTTACAATAAAGCTTTACTATTTGTTAAAAAGACTTAGTGTTTGGCTCTGTGTACCTATTTGTGGTAAATTGTTGATATAATCCAGTCCAAAAAAGTGTTTATAATTTTTGAAATAAAATCTTAATAATATACTCAAAAAATGAGGCTTTAAAACTAAGGGTTTTTCTTTTTGAGATTTAGCATTATTCCATCATTTCCCCCTTACCTTTCCTTCTAAACCCTCCTGTATATCCCTCCTGTTCTCTTGCAGATTCATGGCCTCTTGTTTTTTTTTTTACAGTTGCTACATGCATATGTCTATATGTATGTATGTGAATGTGTATATGTGTGTGTATAATATGTAAATTCCTAAGTATAACTTACTTAATCTGTATAATATCATTTCTATATATGTTTTCAGGGCTGACCATTTGATATTGGATAGCCAATTCATGTCCTTTTCCGTGGGGAAATACCATTGCATTTCTAGGCTGTTTCTGAGACTTTGTCTCACTGAACTTGTAGATGGTTTCTGGATCAGATTATTGGGCCGTCATGGGCCTGAACATACTCAGGTTTGATTATTTCCATATAACTTTCTGCTTTTTATTTGCATGCATATTCTTGTTCTTTAGGATTCAGTCCTAAGAGTTTTAAGTGTTTTTTCCACAAGTTTTGTTAGTACCCATTCTGCTCAGCAGATGTAATAGGCACCTACCTACTCCAGTTCTAGGGACCCGGTGGAGATGAGGGCTCCTGCTGTTCAGAGGGAGACAGGGGACAGCACGCGACTGCCAGTCAGATTCTGCCGTGGGATGGAAGCCCTGGTGGGTCAGTAGGACTGCAGAGGAGCTTTGGATTTTAGTCAGGATATGTGGGCTGGGGAGCTGCAGTTCCACAGGTTTCCAAGTGGTATTGGCACGTCGTGGCTGAGGAGAGAGCAGTGTCCGCAGCTACACTTCTAGGGTTGGAGGAACATAGGATTGGCAGCTCAGAGTGCAGTGGTTCTAGGGTCTTCTTGAGAACCAGAACCCCTGAAAGGATTTTGGATCGAGAAGATACAAGGTCAGACCACATTTCATATCCATTACTTGCTACTGGGTTCTGGTAGGAGGCTGCAGCTGTAGCTCTGAAGACGGATTTGGCTAGAGGGCAGGAGAGGGAATAACCAGCGATACTCAGCATTGCTGTGGGGTACGGAGTGTGGGACACAGTGGAAAGGTTTGGGGATGGCTTGCAGCCCATCTGGGGGGGGGGGGGCATGCTGAGTTTTCAGGTCTGGCCAGCCCCTAATGGAGATGCAGAGGTATTGGCAGATGAGATATGACCCAGGTAGATGACCACTGCAGAGCTGAGTTCACAAGCATGTGTAGGGCCAAGAATACCTATGTGCCATTACCTAACCCTCAGCTGATGTGTTGTAACTTCATCCATGCACACACTTAATTAAAAACTTATAAAATTTTATGTGTATGAATATTTTGCCTGCATGTGTGTCTGTGAATGATATGTGACTGTGGTTCCCATGGAAGCTAGAGGAGGGCTTTTGAATCTCCTGGGACTGGACTTAAGATGGGTGGGGACAGCTGGGAATTGAACCTGGGTCCTTTGGAAGAGCAGCCAGTGCTCTTAATAACGGAACACCCCTCCCCCTCCCCCCACACAAATTTAGACACAATTACAGGCTTCTATCTATCTTCATCTAGAACTTTTTCTACACAGGCCTCTTAAAAGACAGATCTTGTCATATCAGCTCCACAGAGCTGGTAACAGTGTCTAACACCCAGTCTTACTGACACTTCTGTAAGGATTCTTAAAATGGCCTGTCAGGGTTTTTGTTTTGTTCATCCAGTTTCTTCCTCTCACCCCACTGTCTAGCCATGGCTCATGTACTGTGTTTGATTCTACCCCTCAGCCTAAGCAACTTCAATCCCACCACCCCTGTTTATTGAGGTTTGAAGAGATCTGGTCAGTGGTCTGTAGAATGTCTCTTTTGGAGTTGGGTCACTGGTGGTGAGTTTTTAATTTCAGACATAGTAATTAATTTTTTAATTAATAGTAATTTTTAAATTTCAGACGTAGATACCACAAGAACCTATCCAGGCCTGCTCAGTTTCCCAGGTTGCTTGTGTGTCTGAGTGATTCTTGTAGTGAATTACAGATGCCATCTTATACCTAAGTGATGGGCTTTTTCTCTCCCTCAGTGACACAGATATAGACCAGATTAAAAGTAGATAAAGGCAGATTTATTAGGTATTGCTCCCAAAGATCAGGGCTGAGGAAGTTGTGCACCTGGGCTAGGATGGGGAAGTTTTATAGACTTATGACTATCAGCCATAAGCTTGGTTTGTGTTCATAGATGGTCAAGAGCTGAGCACTTAGGTGGGGATGTAGGTGGCTGGCAGCATCAGGGGAGGAGCTTGCAACAGCCGCCAAGACTGTGGAACTGGGCTCTTGGAGCCATTTCTTTGAGTTTTTCAGTGCAGGTGGGGTTAGGAGAAGGAGGGCAGACAGGGTTTCCCAGCTTGTGCAGGATTCCAGCCTAACATCCCAACCTTTTTGAGTATAGGGGTGCTGGTTTAGTTTGGCTACTTCCTGTTGGCATGGGACGATGTGGGGGGAGGGGCGAGTCGAGAGTCCATGGGCTAGTTATGGGTGTAGGAGCATTTAGATAACTGCCATCGTGGAGACCTCACAAATCCATTCCTGGAGGAAGAAGAGAAGGCAAGGAGCTAGAAGAAAAAACAGATTAGTACCATCGGCTCTCTGACCAGAGCTAGCCATATGAAGAGCGAAGACTGCCACAAAGCCTGGAGTGGAGATGTGTCCTGATTGTACTGGCAGAGTCCTTCAGACAGTCTGACTGATGTTAGTGTAATCACTGTACTCTGTACTAAACCCACATCGTAGAGAAGGCAGTAGACTCATGCCTTTGTGTCACAGTAGAGGCTTGGAAATGATTTGGGGTTAAAAGCATGAACATTCTTTTTTTAATATAATTTATTGATTTTTATTTTATGTACATTGGTGTTTTGGCTGCATATATGTCTGTGTGAGGATGTCGGATCCCTCTGAAACAGGAGTTACAGACAGTTGTGAGCTGCCATGTGGTTACTGGGAATTGAACCTGGGTCCTCTGGAATTGTAGCCAGTGCTTTTAACCCTGGTGCCATCTCTACAGCCCTGCATGAACATTTTTTTTTTTTTGCTTTAAGATATTTACTTACAAAAACAACAAAACAGTAATAACTTCTTGTAATTCTGAGTTAGAATGACAGACAGGCAGGTTTGTATTTTTGATTCATGAACCAATATCAGATATTTTCTGCCCTTAAAGTTTAGTAAGATCCAGTTCTACACACTGCTATTTATCTATGGGTAGGAAAAGCCCTTAATACTACAAGCTCTACCTACCAGGTCTGGGAGAGGATGTTTTAAAAGAAATGTAATTCACACCCAGGCAGAAATCTTACCATTCTCTATTAAATTTACACAGAACTCATCATTTGCGCCTCTGGGCCTTTGTGTAAAATAGAAGCTTATAGTAATAGAACAGTGTAATGAAACTGGATTTTAAAATTTTGTGAAATTTTCATGAGTATGAAATCTTCTGTTCACTACTTTAGAATCAATGATTTTAGGACCTGCCTTGAAAGGTGAGCTCAGGGAAGACAAATCTTCTGTGGAACAGAAGGGGCCAAAGCTTGCTTGATCTTGATTTTTAGATGGCTACAAACTATGAACGGGGGCTTTTTCTCTCTATCCAGAAGACTAGATGCATATAAATTTAGTACAATGAAAAATCCCTTTTAAGTCTATACTTAAAAGACAACCAAAGAAAATTTGAAATCTTGAGCTTGTGACTATGATAATAGTAGTAGTGTACAGAGCTAGAGTAAATAGTTTATCAGAACGCCATTGATTAGTGTTAAAACTGTGACCCTTGAAGCCTTGATACACACTAGTATAGTGAAGGGAAGAAGTCAGAAGTATTTTTCATCCCTTTGCCACCGTGTGTCACCTTATCACTGTTGAAGCTTTCACGCCTGACCTTCATAACTCTCTTACCAGCGGCACACTCGGTTCTCCAGTGCTGGCCTTTTGCACACTGTCTTACATAAGCAGAGCACTGTGCTCACGTTTGGCGTGTGGAGCACCGTTAATGTTTATATTTTGCTTCTTGCCCCAGTAATGCCCATCTCCACAGCTACTTCCCTGGTCGCTGGTGACAGTTCATTGAAGTGTGAAAGACTGTTAGGGCTTTGTGGCTGTCAACTTCAGTGACATGTTCAGGGCTGAATGAGCCCCCTCTGTCTCCCTCTTTACGGAAGTCTCCTCCTCATCCCATCACAACGCCCACTGTCACCCCATGACTCATCTGCTTTCCCTTCCTCTTGTCACCAAGGGAGGCCTCTTTGCTATGAAGTCACACTGTCACCTGGTTAACCCCAGACCCTATCCTGCCACAGACCTTCTCTCCTAATTGAATAAAAACTGCTGCCATTTCTCCTAGTGTTCTGGGGAACTCTGTGGGTCTCTCTCTGATGGCACTGCCCTGTTCTTTGCCCTCCTTGCTGCTAGCTGAAAAACACCCTATGCACCCTCTCAACTCACCCCTCCTCTCAGGTCTACTTCCAGAAGCCTTTCATTGCTCCTCCCAGTGTTCAGCCAGACAGGGGCCCAGGCAGGTCCTGGCAACATCCCTTGACTTTCTGCACTGGCTTTTAGGACATTACCCCTTATGGGTCCTCCAGGTCTGTCTTCTTCTCAACTTAATTATGAGATGTCCCTGACTCAGTCTGGGATCCTGGACCTGAACAGCTAAGGCAGTGGACAGTGTGCTCTTTGTGTGCAGTGCCCCCTGTTTGGGTAGACAGTGGTCTACCTTCCTGAGTCTAAAATTCCTCCATCATCCTTTCCAGTCTAGATTCAGCCTTTTGCTCCCAGGATAGGGAAGACACACCTTGTAAAGACCTCACCCAGTCTTTTTGAGTACCTTGCAGAGATTCTGAGGCCCTCATGGCAAGACCCTTGAGGGTCTTGTCTACCATTGATGGCTGGCAGCTCTTGGCCTGTCTGCCTACCAATACTGCTGTGTCCCATGCTCTGATTTGCATAAACCAGAAGCCATATTATGTGTATGATGCAGACTGTCCATTTAACTGCATCCTTTATGATCTCATCCAAGTACAGCCCCTGCTGCACAACAGACCCATACCAGGTAATTGCCATTCATGCAGCCTCTGGGGTTGTCCTGCCTTGGGTGCACTGGGGAGCTAAACCCTCTCTACCACTGACTTCCCAGATGTTGAGGGGGCGTGTCCATTGTGGAGTTGATACAGCAGGTAATAAACAGAGCTTTCCCAAGAAGAGGAAAGACTGCCACCAGCATCCCGCATTGGATGGGCTCTGCAGTGTGGATAAAGAACCTAGCAGAGTGATTGCTGAGGCTGGTATAGGACCATTTGCTACAGCACAGCCTATGTTCAGGGGTCCTGGGGTTGGGACATGCAGCTTAATGATGACAAGTTTCCAAGGTCCTTGTGGGAGCGTGGTTGGCACAGATGCAACAGTAGGAAAGCAAGAGATAGTCACACCTTTCAAACACTCCTGGGGAAACTGCTGATCATTGTAGTTTTCCCCATTTAGAACATGCCACCAGAAGTATCTGTCAGCCACCCAGCAAGCACCTGTGACTTGTGTGTCACTGAGTGGCCAAAACTATGGTGATAATTTGTTCTAAAAATTATCTTATACAAAATATCCATGTACTCTTTGTCCTGATCTGTGCCTGTATTAGGGTCATGCTCCCCTTCCTTGGTTTATTCTGTATGCTTTAGTTTTGTTTTTGTTTTTTGTTGTTGAGGTTTTTTTTTTTTTTGGTTGTAGTTTGCTTTACCCATTCTTCCTCTGTCCTTCCTGAATTAAAATTTATGTCTCCTAGTCTATTCCTAATGGGTGCATTTAAAGTAAACATTTATTTTCTCTCTTCTTTTTATTAGAGTTAGGAGACAAGACCTCATAGTACATGTAGCCCAGGCTGGCCTCAGACTCTATGTAGCTAAGGTTGACTTCAAACTTCTGATCTTCCTGCCTCTAGTTCTCAAGTGCCAGAATTACAGGCATATGCCACCACACTCAGTTTATGTTGGGGATTAAACCCAGGACATGAGTACCCTCTCAACTCCACCTTCCTCTCAGGTCTCAGGTCTACTCCCAGAAGCCTTTAGTTGCTGTTCCCATAATGTTAAGCCAGAGATGGGCCCAGGTGGGTCCTCAAGACATCCCTTGGCTTTCTGCACTGGCTTCAAGAACTTCTCCCTCCTGGGGGCCAAGATAGAACTTAGTATAGGAGCACTTGCTTGATCCCGGTGCTGGAAAACAAAACTAAACATTGGGATATCACTGTCAATCAATTATTATGAAAGAAAATAACCAGTGTTAGGAAAGATCGGGAGGAATTCTAACACTTGTGTGTTCCCTGTTGGCAAGACGTGGTGTAGCTACCGTGGAGAACAGTATGACAGTTCTCAGAACAGAATTACCACGTGACCCAGCAATTCCCACACACAGTATAAACCCAGGAGATGGAAAAGACTTAAACTGACATTTGGCTCTGAGCATTCACAGCAGCGGTGCCCAACAGAGTGGACAAGCAGAATCTTTTATGGACACCCACGGCAGTGTCCTGCCGTGAGACAGATTGATGTTCTGGCACCTGCTCTATGGACAGGACACCCTTTGACAAGCTGAATGAGATAAGCCAGTCACCAGTGTGAGGTTCCTGGAGAGGTCAGACTCAGATGGAAACTGGTGTGTACCAGGGCAGGCAGTGGGATGCATGGCTAGTGAGGATACAGTTGCTGTTTAATGATAGACATTTTAGAGGAAGCTTCTGGAGTAGTGAATGTACTTTATGCCTTAGAATTTTTAACTTGCAAGCGATGAGACCACTGTTTATTTGGTAAATATATTTACCAAAGGAAAAACATACAAACCCTAGCTTATTAATTTCTAAACATGTCAAAATGGGGAATAGACAACTGAAGGCCCACATCCTTGAGGACAGGGTTAGCTCACTACCTTCTCACTTCAGGGAGTTAGAACACTTCCTGCCATTTTCTCTTACTTGTAGATGGCCATCCCCCATGCCTCTGCACTCACAGGTCTCTATTATGTGTTTCAGTTGAGACCCAAATATTGGTTCCTTTCCTCAGGGTTAGTTATCTTGTAGGAGTTAGCCCATTCTGCATTTCACAAAGTTATGGAAATGGTTAACGACTTTTTCCTGTATCTTCTAGATTAGCCTTCCTGAGGTGTCTCCCCCAATGCTTGGGTCATCGGACTTGGTAGTTATCTGGTGACACTGAGGCCATCCAACCCTGTGTTTAGGGTGCTGGCCTTGCCTAGCCTCTAGACCTAAGCCCTTTTAAAAGGTGGGGAGAACTGGGTGAAGGAGCAGAGACTAGCAGCTGCCAGGGAGCTGCTTTTGGTCTGTGCAGAGCAACTTCAGGGACTGCACCTAGCCCTTGGCTGACCAGGGATCCTCTTCAATGTGTGTGAAGAAATAGCCACCAACCTGGACACTTAATAGTGAAAATGGCATATTTTTTCTAACCACCAAAAAAAAAAAAAAAAAAGCCATTTTGGCAATGTGTTCAGTCACTGAGAATTTATTGGAAAATCTAAAAAATCAAAATAGCACATACAGCATAACTGCTACTGGGAAGGATTAGAGATCCCTGTTTTCTCATATACTCCCCACAAGGTGTGCACTTTGAATAGATTACATGACTCCTAATTTCAGTCTCTTGTACTTTTGAAACAAGCAACATTATCTTTGAACTCGATGCATTAACAATCACTTCTTGACTTTAGGAATTTGAGAGCGTGTTTTGCGGTAAAACTGGCAGAAGGCTAAAGCTGACCAGACCCGAATCCCTGGTGACCTGCCCTGCACAGGGCAGTCTGCAGAGCAGCCCTGCCATGGAGATCAAGTGACTGGACTGACCCAGGACCTGGGAGAGAACTGCCGTTCCTGCGGCATCATGCACATGCCTGCCATCCCGGAGTTCAGCTCTGGGTCCTCCAGAGGGATGTGGCTCCAGTTGGTGGGACTCCAGTAAGGACTTTGAGAGCACATTTTGTGAAAGTATTTATCTAAACAAAATACTTACCCACTAATGTCCAGATGACCATTTGAGGATGAAGACATCTTGATAATTAGTAATTTTTCAATTACTGTCCGACACCATCATGTGTTCTTAACATGATAACTTAAAAAAAATTAACATCCTTGGTAATTTCTTGAGTCTCGAGACTAAAGAAGACATTGCCGTTTACTTATTCTGTTTACATTTTAAATGTGCCCCTTTAGCAATTGGAAGAAGGTAAATTGTTCTTAACTAGAAGAGGTTTGGAAACTTTATTTCATTTGTTCTGTCCCCCCTATTTCCAGTCTCATGGTACTCTATTGGCAAATGCAGTGCCATTTTAAGAACTTTGCTAAGAATTTTCCAGAGACTTCTTTTAAAGCTCCTTTTGCCCATAAACATTTTCGCAGTACATTGCTTTAATGCCCACATTTCCATATTGTGAGGCATTGCTTTATGTGTAATAAACTGTATGTTTGGAACAAAGGTTTCCAGTGAGTAGCTTTATTTATTGTGACATGGTGCAGTGTAGTTCCTTGGATAAATACTGGGTGTCAGAGATACTTAGTCTGCTGTAGAAAGCAGGTGAAGCAGACAGTAAGTTCCTTGCCTTCGACGCCTTGCAGCCAGTACTAATCTGAAGGGTCAGAAGATTGCTTTATTGGTAGTCTATCATAGGCTTTATATAAATGTTAATGTAAACAAGTCTCTTGAGTGTTTTTATCTCATGGAATTGTACAAAACTCTTAGATAACGCCATCCCTCCCAGATGCTGGGTTTAAAGTCTCCATCCCTAAGGCCTGTGTCTGAGGTATGCTGTCACAGATGAATGGCTGCCATAAATCCTGAAGATGGGACAGTGACAGTAGCGACAATAGATGCTCTTGGGGCCAGGCAGTGGGCCAGGAAGGACTAGCCGACTGTAGCCAGCCACTGTCCATTCCTGTCCATAACCACACTGATCATCCCTGCTGCCTGCTGGAGTGCTCTGTCAGTCATTTCCTACTGAAGTCCTTGTTTATGAGCTCCGAGGACCCGACTTTTCCCCACCTCCCCCTAACACAGCTCCTTGGCAGGCTGAGGTGTCGCAAATCCCTGGAGTTCCCTGAGCACCGGCAGCTCCAGGAAGGCCAGGATCACCAGGAAGGCCAGGTTCACCATGAGCACCATCTCGACCATCTTTGCTGATGCCAGGCACGCCTTGAGGCCCTAGGAACCAGGAGAGTGCAGTTAGTTAGAGGCCACAAGAGCCATTCGCAATCTACTTGAAGGTTCTAGTGGCTTCCTTCTAAACAGTGCAAGAGTTCAGAGATGAAGAGCTCAGGCACAGAGCCCAGAAGAGCAAGGGAGGTGACAGGTGGCTGGGGAGGAGGTGGGCAGGTAGGTACAGCGGAGGTCAGACTAGTCACAAAGAGTGTGTGTCCTGAAGACACAGTGCACTCTAGTCTCAGAAGGGCTTGTGGGATGCATGTCAAGAGCATATTAGGAGGGGCTGGAGAGACAGCTTGGCAGTTAAAAACACTGCTGCTTTTCCTGAGGTCTTGAGTTCAATTCCCAGCAACCACGTGGTAACTGTAGTCTCATGTAACTCTCATGGAATCCAATGGGCTTTTCTGGTGGAAGGATGTACATGCAGACAAAAACACCCATGTACATAAAGTATATAAGCAAATCTTTTTTTAAAAAAAGAGCATATTTGTTGTTGGCAGGCAGCCTGGGAAGAAAAGTTTTACCTAGGAGTAGTGGGCCATTGCCATTCAACATGAGATGCCCCAAATGTGAAGACACATCTGGGAGTGGCAACTTAGAGGTAATACTTAAGGCCACACGGGTAGACATGCAGCCTGGGATTGCCAACAGGACAGTCAGGAGAGCAAATAAACAGAGGGGCAGGGGTGCTTGGAAGAGAAGGTGTGACTCGGGGAAAGAGGCTATACCTCATGAAGGAGGGTACTGCACCTCACAGAGGAGGCAGGGTGCACCTCACAAGCCTTATGAGGTGGGGGCACCTTACAAAGGAGAGGGGCTGTTCTTTACAGAGGAGGCAAGGAGAGTCACCCAAGCACATCTGCCTGTGTCTGGCTTGAGGAACACAGAGGAGCGCTTCCTGGGATACACACGTGCAGATGAAATTCCTCAGTGAGCCTGCAGGTGGCATAAATTCATCCTACCTCAGCCTCCTCAGTACTAAGATTATAAGTATGTGCCACCACACCTGGTCCAGAGCCTTCAGGTTTTACATCAAGACATTGAAACATGGCCGTCAAGAGGACTCGGCAGGTAGAAGCAATTCACTCAAGTCTGGTAACTCAAATTTAATGTCCAGGACCCATGTAAAAGTAGAAGAGAACTGACTCCACATGTGTGTTGCGGTACGTGTGCATGCACACGTGTGTGTGCATAAGCGCACAGGCAGGCACATACAAACACGAAGTAAAAAAAAAATCATTCAATATATATGTGTTCAATTAAGAGAAATAGAATTTTCTGGAACAGGCAGTATATTTAGTAAGATGCAACTTAACCAAACCTACTTAGCTAAAATAAGATACAGAAAAAGTATTTTCACATACTAAGATTATAGAAGCAGTTGCTAACCAGGTCCTTAATGCTTTACCAAACAAAAAACATTTCCAGCCCTTCCACAGAACTTTGCGATGACAGTGGCCTACCTTGGTAGCCCTGGTCCCCAGCAGGCCCATCCAGCCCTGCACCTGTTGCTCCCTTGTCTCCTCTGTCACCCTGGCTCCCTGCAATGAGGAAAGGAACAGGCGGGTAAGAGCAGATGCCTGCCCACAGTGATGGCATTTCCCATCTTGTTTCCACAGAGCCTGCTGCTTTTTTAAAGCATTTCCTGAAGTAAGGCTGTTTACCAAAGTGCAGCTTAGTGGAAGTCTGACCAGAGTTAGCACGCGTACATCCTCAACACATCAGCTGATACCACCACCCTTACCTCCAAAAATCACTGGTGGAATTTAGTTTTGTTGGAAATATTTATGCCTCTGAAACAATCGTGTTATTTGACGTTCATGCTTTCAATATGAGTTTTTACCCGTGGCTTATCAAAGGATGCTTTAGTTTTATTTTATTTTTATTGAGACAAAGTCTCTGTGGTTCAGGCCTGTAGCTCATTATGCAGCCCATGCTGGATTTCCAACCCATAGTGATCCTCCTGCCTCAGTCTTTTAAGTGCTGGGATCACATCAGGTGCTACAATGTTTTTAAATATCCCCTAAGTGTTCAATTCTTTCACCTCTGTTTTGGTCTCGTTATGGTTACATGTTATGGTTACATGGGGCTGGGGCTACTGCTCCACGACAGGGCACTTGTCTAGGACACACGGGGCCCGACCTTAAATTTCCAGCACCTCAAAAACAGCAAAAGTAAAAGGCAAACAACTTCCAGTGACACGGGTGCAGCTGGGGTGGTTTTCTGGCGTCTCTGAATTCTAGGACAATGACATATGCATGTGTGATTGTGGTTCAAGTCTAAGGCCATTGCTGCTTGTTGAACTATTATACCCTGCTGCTGTTAGGAGTGGTGGTGTTGTCTGCAGTTGCCAGTGGCCTGGAGAGTCTGCTCCAGTGTGTGAGCTTTAATGCCTTCTGACAGCTCACTGGTTCCTTGTGATGGATTTCAAAAAACGATTCTACACTGTGCTTCCAAGGAGTTGGTACAGCAACGGCCATGGCCTGTGCCTGGTGTTTGAGAAGGTCTACTCACACATGTATATTCTCCACTGTAGGCTCGTGGCATCCTGATGCACACTCAAAAACAAAGATGCCCAGTGCCTCACACAAAATGGACAGTGTGGCCTGTCCACCTTCAAATAGAAAACATGTTTGCACGGCCGTCCCAGCAGGCTTCCTGGAACCTCTGTATCCCTGTCATGGCTTTTAGTGTCAAACTGGTTTCCTCAGAGGATCTATACAGGTACATAATGCTCTAAATTTTACTTTTAGCCTAGAAGGAATTCAGATGCCCGTTTGGAAATCCTATACATTCTTTAAAATGGCAGTCACTCACAGGACACCAGATGGCACAGGCTGCCTACGAAGGCCACACTCTGGAGGAGTGGCAGAGAAAATAGTCGTTGGAAAGTTGATTTGGGACAGACACTGCACTGAGATAAGATGAAGCCTTCATGCTTGCTCTCTAGTATTGAAATTCCTCAATCTCCAAGGATTTTAAAAACGGGTGAAAATGATATCCAAATTATACCAAGTCCATCCACATACCAGAGTTTTAAATTTTAACCTTGAAGATGATGAGGGACTGGGAGATTCCCTTCCCAAATAGATTCTTTTCTTTTTCTTTTTTTTTCAGATTCTTTTCTTAAAGCTACTTTTGGGAAGCAGGAAGCTATTGGCCAATCGATCAGAACCAGGTGGAATCAGGGGCTTCAGACTTGTCACCTGGGCAGTATGAGGCTTGAGAAGTCTGCATTTTAAAATACACGAATTCCAACAGGCTTTGGAAAAGGCTGGTGCCCATCAGTTCACACAGTAGGACATCACAAACCCCCAGTTTGTGTCTGATGCTCCAGCTGTCTTCCAGCAAGCTTGTCCATAGCTTGCGCCAGTAGCTATGACATCAGCAGACAAGAAATAAGGTCTGACCTGTCTGATTCCCATCATCTTAAATACAGCTGAGTCGATTGTTTTTGCCATTTGCATCTGACACTGTCATGTACCACCAATCTTCATTAAAGTCTGGGCTCCAGAGTGAAAGTGGGTTATTATTTATTGCTCACAACCCAAACAAATTTTGTTCTGGTGGTATTTGAAAAAAAAAAAAATCACATTAAAGGTTCTGTGCTTCCCACAGAATGGTCAGAAATTACCTGTGCTGGACCCAAAAGCACAAAGGCCCAGCCCTCTCCCTGAATGAGTCCTAAAGTGTATGTGATATAACCAGATTGTTGACTGCATCTTTATAGCATTTCTAGGTGAGCCATGTAGACTGGAGTGTTGCTCTCAGGTCTCATGAGGTGATGGCAATCTCACATTCAGGTGATGCTGAACCTGACTGTTCCTTGAGTCCTCTCTTCCCTGGAACTCAGGAGGAAGATATGTCAGCAAAAAAGGGCAGGGCTGTGCTGTTCAGTGCTGCAGAAAACTAGGGTTTCCTCCTGTGCCTGAAACACTGCCATCACAGCAGCATGACCATGTCTTGCTTGAATCAACTACTTACCTCTTGGTCCAGGATCTCCTAGTTCCCCAGTGGGACCACGGTATCCAGGGGGACCCCGAGCGCCAGGGTGGCCAATGGAGCCTGGAGGGCCTGGGGGACCTGGGGGGCCAGCTGGACCAGGCCTGCCGATGGAGCCTGGTGCTAAGGGCTTCCTCAGGTGTGCAGCCAACTGTGCAATTTGCTCTTTTGGAAAACAGAATGCCAAGCACATATTTCAGAGAGGATTACCAAAATATCTTCCTGAAAAGTCTAATATAGCCAGCTCTCTGTCAGAAGGGGATTTTCACTTACTGACCAAAAATGATTATTTTATCTGCTCTAGAGTATGCCAAGGGAGACAGGGGGGCCCCTTCTCTTGGACCATCTCATATGCTGGAATGAGAAGTTCAAAGCCACTCAGGGAAGTGTCCCTCCTAGCCAAAGGGCACAGAGGTTTCTTCCTTGTAATTGTTTTTGTTGTTGCTGTCGTTTTGAGACAGGGTTTCTCTGTGTGGCCCTGGCTGTCCTGGAACTCAGAAGACCAGGCTTGCTTCCAACTCAGGGATCCGCCTGCCTCTGCCTCTCAAGTGCTGGGATTAAAGGTGTGCACTGCCGCTGCCACCGCTGCCACCACCACCACCCGGGGTTCTTCCTAGTAATTGTTACCCTCAGTAGTTAGTTGGGGAATCCTCTGAGTACCCTGCATTGTGTCAAGTGCTGGGAGGTCAGAGGACAGGTGAGGTAGGGAGAACAGAAGGGGCAGAGCTGTGTGAGGGGTGGGGTATGTACAGGAGACTCACCACTGATCATCCCCCCACATAGCTCTCTGATGCGCTGTTCACTGGCTTCCTTGCCCTGAAAGTCACCCAGGTTCATCAGCAGGAGGGGCAATGCACCAGTAGCCCTGACTTACCCAGCACCTCACTCCCAAAACAACTGATAGTTCACAAAAAAAAACAAACAAAACCAAACCATGATTTAAGCCCAGTACAAGTCCAAAACCCACAACATAAGAGAAAGAAAAAACTACGAACCGGAACTCCAGGCTTCCCTGTGATGCCCGGGACACCCTGCAAGCCTTGGAGGCCCAATGGACCTGGGGGACCAGGTACACCCTGGACTCCACTGGTGCCATTGGGGCCCTGGATGCCTTTGGGGCCCAGTTCCCCTCGGCTGCCAGACTGCAGAAAAACAAAAGGGAGGGGGTCAGAGTGAGCCCTCCTTGGGAAGGCCTAGACCCCAGGAATGAGTGGCCACCACGTCTTAGATCTAGGCGGTACCTTACAAGGCAACTACCCATCCAGAGGTGGATGGGAGCCTGTGGGCTCCTTGGGTCTGTTGTCAAAGTACCTGGGAAGTACTCACCTCTCCTTTTTGTCCAACGGGGCCATTAGGACCCTGTGAAGAGGAGGTGTATGCATCAACTGTGGGGTGTGTGGAAGTAGCTCTAAAAACTGACCTAGCACAGGATCAGTGGAGGTCCGCACTCAAGTGCCTCACATGTGAACACATCGCCAAGGGTGTAAGTGGATTGATGGGGCCCAGCTGTCGGCCCGGCTCAAACCTGCAGCTGAGGCAGGAAAGGACAGGTGGTGAAGTCCCCACCTGGCTGCCATTGTGGTAACTGGCACCACATAGATGTTTGTAGCTGGCAGGGGCTCCGTTCCATACAGCCACTGCCTACCAGCCCATCAGTTTAAGGGTGGTCAGGTGGGGCTGATTCTAAGGCTCTGTTAAGAATTTGCCAAGATAAAGAAGAATCAGCTGGGATTGTTTGCAGTGGCCAATGGTTGCTACCTAAAAGCAAGATCCCTGGAGTTAGGCTAACTCTGTATCACTTGGACAAAGAGGAAATGCATCACTACAGAACTAAAATTCCTGGTCACCTTGAAGCCAGAAAGGGCTTCCCATCTAAGATCCAAGGCTGCCTTCAAGAGAGCTCTGAATGGGACTCAGTCAGGGTTCTGTTTTATAACTGGCCCAAGTTCCAGCTCTGTAAAAGTGTGCTTTTCTCTGCTTAGACCTCAAGGTGACCTTCCTAGGCAGAATGTGACAAGGTCCTCAAAGAGTCCTACACCTCAGCAGGGAACCACACTGCCTATGTCTCCTGGACCCCAATCTCCCCTGCCACAAAATGGGATGGCAAGGCCTGGGCACATGGTGGGTGCAATTCATACCTTACCTGTCATCCTCAGAGGCATATCAATGGGACAGTTACTGTGCAAACTGACCAGGTGGTTCTCAGTTCACAGTAAGGGGCTCACCATACTCACCAGCTCTCCTTTGTCCCCTGGAAGACCATCAGAACCTGCAATGCCCTGGGGACGACACACTAATGTCACCAATGGCTCCTCCCCATCTGGAGCCACTTGTCTACTTATTATTGATCCTCAATAATAATACCTATTATTGAGGCTGGAGTCCAGGCCAGGATCCTGTACTAGATAGAACTCCCAAAACAACACAAGAACCCCAGAGCCACTGTCCATGAGGACTACAAAACTGAAGTCACTTGTTTGCACAGTGAGGCTCTCCTGCTAGTAGCACCTTGGTGGTATTAGATGGAGAAGCCCTGGATCACTCAGAGAGGAGGAAACAATCAATGTGAGGATGGACAGCAGCGGCCACAGTCCACCCTCTGTGCTGCTTCAGGAAGGAAAGGGCTTCAGAGAGAAGCCACACAGCTCTAACATGCTGTTACAACATAAGTCTTAGAGCCCAGACTTCACCCCATTTACAAAACCAACTTCCCTAATCAGTGGCAGGTTTTTGTTTTTTGGTTTTCCGCCCAGACCATATAGTGATCATCTGGACTTGTCTTACAGAGAATCTCTTATAAGCATCACCTGTCAATAAAAAAGCTAATGGCCAATGAGCTGAAGCAGAGAATAGGAGGTGGGACACCTCCAGGGAGAGAGGATTCTGGGAAATAGAGTATAAAAGGGAGGCTGAGGAGATGGGGGTGTGGTGTGTGTAAACCAGCAGGTAGTTGAACTCAGGATAGAATAGAGGGAGACGCTGAGGAGACTTGAAGAAAGAAGCAGGCTGGGACTGAAGAGAGGTAACTAACCAAGTGATAGACATAGAATTGTTTGAATGGGTTAAATAAGTTACGAGCTAGCGAGGGAATGAGCCAAAGCTTGTGGCGAACCCCATTTAGTAATAAACAATTTGTCTCAGAGTCGTTATTGTTAGGGGCTAAGTGGCCAGAAAGGAAAAATGGATTGAATTTTTTTACAACTTGTACCCAGTAAAGACAGCTGACTGTGTCCCTGCTGATGCCCAGGGCTGTGCTAAGCAGGGGTGGAGAAACAGGAGCAAACTGAAGTGAAGTAAGAGATAAAGAAGTAAACCCACAGCCAGCTGGACTAGAGCTGACCTGACCACCCACTGGATTCTCACCTGGTCTCCCTTAGGGCCTGTGGCACCTCCTGGACCCTAGGCAGAGAGAAGGTTCTGAATTAGAGGAACCCTGTGAATCCCCATGGGGGATCACGGCTCTGCATAGTAGAAGCAGGAATCCCACCCACAGTAGCTATAGAAATTCCTCCTATGGCAGGGGGCTTAGAAACAGCATCCTAGCCTCTGTTGCCAAACCCAAGTCCATAGATAACAGCAGTATACAGCCATCCATGCTCCACCAGTTCTTTAAGAGTCAGTTTTCCCTGAACAGCAGCTGCTGATCACTCAGTGGACACTGAATTCTTTAAATCAGCTACTGCTGTCTGCGATTTCTCTCTCTCTCTCTCTCTCTCTCTCTCTCTCTCTCTCTCTCTTTTCTCTCTCACACACGCGCACACGCGCACACACACACACACACACGAGACAGAGACAGAGAGAGAGCACTGCTCTTGTAGAGAACCTGGGATTGGCTCCCAGCATTCCATCAGACGGCTCACATCCATCTGTAACTCCAGTTCTAGGGACTGACATTCCCTCTGACATCCTAGGGCTCTTGTACACATATGGTACACATACATCCATGTGGGCAACTAAACATCATACACATACGATTTAAATAAATCTTTTTTAAAAAGAGGATTAAATGTGAAAGCAAAGGCAAGAACTAGCCAAAGAAGAGAAAGGAGTCTCCTCCCTGCTGGGACTGAGGTAGACATTATCACTTCTACCACCAAGCTTTTCCCTCTACCAGCTTAGAGTCCTCAGAGCTATTGGCAAATTCCTAACCCCTGGAATTTCCTGCTTAGAGGCTAATAAAGCATCCACTGTCCCTGCTGTGTGGTGCTGGTTTCTGTGGCTCCCTGTGTCTGTAGAGGTACCCTAGAGCCTCCAATGGTTGTGTGCACATATTTGAAGAGAGCTTTGTCCTTGCCAAGGGGGGATCAAGAAAGCAATCATAAAGCCTCTAAAGATCTGATGTATGGTCTAGGCCCCAGACCAGACCCCCAAACTCCTCCCAGGGAACCTTATCTACTAACCAGTGAGGACCTGAGTAAGCCACAACTCTCCTGGGCCCTGACCCTGCAGAATGCCAATGTCACTGGCTGTAGGACCATCAGGAGACAGTCCACCAGTCTTGGAGAGTTATATGTTTGAAACACTGGGGTTATTCAGGTCTGAGTTCACACCCAACGGCAACCCAGGACCTACAACCTCAAGTTTCCTCTTCTCCCCTCGCCCCGGTTACTGGTTCTTCTAGGCCTACATGCAGGGCTTGTGATAGAGCAGTGAGGATCCTAGATACCTTCTTGCCCAAGAAGAACACCAAGAGAATGAGAAACAAAAGTATCAAGGGCTCCTGTCTACAGAGTTGATGTTACCATCCCTGCCACCCACGTGGGAAGGAGTGGGCTGCTGCTGGCTTGGGTCTATGTAGACTGGCTAGAGCAGGGAGGCACAAGAGAAGGACCCTTACCCGGTCACCCACTTCTCCCCGTAGGCCTTGGGGGCCTGGAAGGCCAGGGTCTCCTATGCTGCCTTTTTGGCCCTGTGAATTGGATAAGACCCCAGTTAGTCAGCACCCAGAAGAATCCAGCCAGGACCACTCCTTTTCCCAGCCAACCAGGGCTCAGTGGCTCAAACCTTACTCCAACTTTTTACCCACCTGGAAGCCACGGATGCCAGGAGCCCCAGGAGGACCTTGTGGGCCAAGGGCCCCCTA
The DNA here is from genome assembly GCA_019843965.1 of Rhynchomys soricoides. Classification (NCBI taxonomy): domain Eukaryota; kingdom Metazoa; phylum Chordata; class Mammalia; order Rodentia; family Muridae; genus Rhynchomys; species Rhynchomys soricoides. The sequence goes on from JADRCH010000172.1 coordinate 1,260,922, forward strand.
AAAGACCAAGATATGAGTGGATAGTGTAAGATCCAGGGAGTTCCTGGAGGCTCTAGGAGTCTTTGTGGCCCAGGAAGCCCAGCTGAGCCTCCACGGGAGGGGGGCTGAGTGGGCAGTGAACAAGTCTTGAGCCATCTCTCTAAGTTGCTAGGCTTGGAGGCACAAGCACAGACATGTTCTAAGACAATTAAGTGTGGGGAATGGATCTCAGGGCTTACATAGTCTATACCAAACTGTCAGGCTAGCTGAGTGTCAGGTACTGATGCCCAGTGCCTTCCACAGGCCCTTAGAGAAGGTTGACTCCACAGGTTATAGTACAAGGGAATTTCCATCTATATTTTCCAGGGTCTCAGCTGCACTGTAGCATAAAGAGTCTGAGGGTCAGGTAGCCTAGCATGGCACCACTATTCCAGAGGGTGAGAGATAAAGAAGGCCAGATTCACCCATCTCCCACCATTCCCAGGCTTTGAGGAACTGGCCCATTTATATACCCAAAGTGCCCATGAACTATGTTTCTGTGACCTTCCCAATGGGCTGTGTCCTTCCACTCACCACTGAGCCCCTGTGACCAGCCTCACCACACTCCCCCGGAACACCAACATCTCCCTGTAAGGGAAGAAAAGCTGAGGTCAGGATCCCCTTTGACAATTGTGAGAAGGGTAAGGTCTCTGTGTACATGTGGAGAGAGCAGAGTCCCTACGTACATGGACAGGAAGGGGGCAGAGTCCACGCATACACATAGAAGGAAGGACAGAGTTCCTCTGTATGCAGTGTGGGGAGGGACAGATCCCCAGCTTGCATAGACAAGGCAGAGTCTCCACAGACAACAGAGAAAGGGCAAGCTCCCTGGGTACACAAAGGGAGGGAGCAAGGTAGCCCTGCACATATGTAGAGAGGGCAGGTTTTCCCTGTACACACACCGGAGGGGGGTAGAGTCCTTGTGTCCACACAGGAGAGGAGGAAAGGAAGAGGTAAGATCCTCCTATGTACACATAGGGAAGGGCTGTGGATACTCACAGGGATACCTGGCTCTCCAGAGGGGCCAGCCTCACCCAGCTCTCCAGTTCTACCCTATACAAGTGAAGAGACAGTGAGTACTATGTCCCCTCCGTCCCCCACACAGCACCGCATGCTGTGCCTCCTCTCTCTGGGGCAAAGCAGTCACTCACCGGTTCTCCCTTCTCGCCTTTGGACCCTGCTCGTCCAGGGAGCCCCTGCCAGAACAGGGATCAGGGGTCAGGGTCAAGATAAGGGCCAGGTCAGGTTCAGTCAAGGTGACAGTCTGGGTTAAGGCTGGAGTTGGGTTAGGGCTGGGAGCCAGGCTCAGAGCCAAGACCGCTGAGCCCACAGAAGGTATGTGTGTAGATGTTCACAGTGTGGCTGCATAGTGTCCACATGGGCAGTGTGCACGGGCTGGGCAGAGTGCTCCCAAAGGGTAAAGCCGACTGCAGGCATAAAGCTGACTCTCTCAGTCTCCTCAGCCTGATGCAGAGGACCTTCGAGCACTCTCAGGCAGAGTCCTCGGGGTGACCCCACAACATCCAGGATGAGCACAGGTTCATTTCCACGTGTCCCAAAGGTGAGAGTACAGACAGACTAAAAGTAGGCCTCTGACTTTTAGCACCAGGGCTGTGCCAGATCCCAACAGATCCATTCCTAGGATAACTGCAGATGCTAACCCCAGAGCAACTAAGCTACCTAGCTCGGGCACTCACCGGCAGCCCATTGGGGCCTTTCTCTCCTGGGGCACCATTGCGACCAGCCTCTCCCTGTAAGGACAGTGAGTAAGGTACGAGGCCAAATGATGCTGAGGCCTTGGGAAGCTGAACTCCTCCACCTCCTCCCGGCAAGCATCCGGCCAGGCACTGACCTTCTCACCATCAAGTCCCGGTACACCATCCTTGCCATCCTTGCCTGGCATGCCCTAAGGACAAGGGACGATGTTAGGCCCTTCAGACAGAGAAACACCTTGTCCCCCTGAAAGACCCCATCCTTACCTTCTAAACTAAAAATGTCCCTTGAGTCCTTGACAGTGGCTGTGTTTTCCTGGCTAGGTGGCTATATGTCACCCCCAGAGACCTTGCAAAGGAGTGCGTAGACAGGACGCTTAGGACCTCAGCATGCCCATCGTGTTTTCTGGCCTGACCTATCACTGTTTCCTCTCAGGGGTCAGATAAGCCTGATCTTAGACGACCAATTTCTGTAGGGGTACAGCAGCAGCAGAACCTCAGCCTGGAGCAAAATGGGATGTGAGCTGCTGTGGGGTCCCAGGCTGCTGGGAGCTGGTAGGTGCTACTGAGATTTCTGGGAACTGCTGGAGATATTGGAAGCTACTGGGGCTGTGTGTGGGTTTCTGGGGCTGCTAGGTTGCTGCTATGGGTTTCTGGGAGTGCTGGGGGTGTGTGTGCTGGGGCTTCTGGGAGCTGAAGAACCACAGTGGTTTGAATGGCAAGAAGGCACTGAAAGGTTAGGCTATATACAACACAGGCACTTTTGAGTAAAGTCTCTGACCTATCATAGGTCGCACATCTGTGAAGCGGGGCCTTGCAAATGGAAGGGACTGTGGAAAAAGAACCTAAGAAGAATAGTTATAAGTGACGATAGCTCAGCCAAGAGCAATGCTGGGGGCAGTTTGTGTGGCCACAATGTTTGATCCCTGCATATGTCTGAGATACTCACAGGTTCTCCGCCAGGCCCAGTCACTCCAGGGATTCCTTTGGGACCAGGCCTTCCCTAAAGGAAACATGGGACAGAAGCAGCTGCAGTTGAGACCCCAAGGAACATCCCATCCTGCCTCACCATGTCCCCACAGGCTCAGTCACACAGGCCCAGCTCTTGGTACTTTAAGTGTACTGTGCTTCCCCTGGGGAGAGTGTCATGGCTCATCTCAACCTGTAGAGATAGGCTCCATCACCAGGGCCTCTTGAGGCATGGGGCAATCTAGGAGTCGTGGACACTGTAGCACTGCTCGGGCACTGGTCTTGGGTGGGGAAGAAGAGGACTGGAGGCTGCCAGAGGCAAATGTTTGGTGATAGTCACTTCTGTTCAGGTCTACTTAGCTCCTGTCCCCATGCCTCACTGCCAAGCCTCCATCGGTAGCAGGGCAGTTTGAGACAGAGAAGTGCAGGAAGCTAATGTCTGCCTAGTACCCAGGGCTGGCAATGGGTGCCCCCCACTCTGGGGCTGGACTAGAGTCAGGATTCGAGCTCCACGGCCAATTCCCTAGTCCCTGCTCAGAGCTCTTCACTGCTGGCTGGTTCTGGAGGGGCCCAAAGTCTTCTATATGAGCTTTGTAGGGGTACGGAGAGGGCCTGAACCCTTCAGATCCAGCAGAGAGAGCCTCCATGCCCCTGGCAGGGACTCTCTCAGTATCCTCCATCCTAGCCACAGAAGATAGATCAGGTTCTTCATAGAAAGGTCCAGAGAACCAAGCTTCCTCTCACTTACCAGATCACCCTTAGGGCCACGGAATCCTTCTGGTCCCCTTTCACCCCTGTCACCCTGAAAAATAACAAGGGGGTAGGGACAGGGTTAACAACACAGGGAAGGCAGGAAAGTGGTAGGTCGTGCCTGAAGCCCCTCCGGGTTTTGCCTGGCTTAGCTCCCTAGACCTGGTCACAGGCCTGCAGCCTCCTGCTGCAGAAGGTCACATGGGACAAGGACACGCGGCCACCGTCCCTAGCTTATATCCAGACAACAGAGGAGGCAGATCTCCCATGCAGACCAGATGCCCCACACTCCAGCTGTCTGTCACCAGCACGCCATATCGTCCTGTGCTACTTCTTGTATGTCCTGGACCTCATAGATATACCATCCCTTGCTATGTCCTGAGTCCCCCTTGTATCTATGGACAGCTCATCCTGGGATGGAGTAGGGCAGCCCAGTGGGACAAAGGGTGGCATGTCTGTGAACCAGCAGCAGGATGGTAAGGTCGAGGGGGTCAGAGGGTCTGGACTGGTGGGAAGTCTACCTTCCAGCCTAGATAGATACATACCACTTTCCCAGGTGCTCCTGGGATCCCAGGGGGGCCCCGAAACCCAATGGGACCCTGTAAAGGAGAGAAGGCATAGGAAGTCCTCTCACAGGAACAGATGCCCAGAGAGAGGCTCAAGTGGCCAACCAGGAAGAGCTTTGATGCTGGCTGCTGAGGCTCTTTTATCTTGAGCCTGAGCAGAGTCGGGGTTTGAACTATTCCAGACACCCAATGACCAGGGCTGTCCTCACTGGACCCAAAGCCCCCCATAGAGCCAACAGCACTTACCCGGTCCCCAGGGGGCCCGAGTGGCCCTGGAAGTCCTCGTAATCCTCGTGGGCCCTGAGGAGACAGAACCAGAGCTACAGGGGCCACACAGCACATCTACCTGAACAGCCACCCTAAGTCTGGCCTCTGAGTCCCCCAAGGCTTTGTCACTGGCCCTAAAAGTGCCTGATGTCAGCTGAGGGAGCAACACTAGCCTTGGTGTCAGCCTGGATGTGACCCTCTCTCAAGAGCTGGTTAACTGTCCCTGAAGTCTAAACTAGCTTCCTTTGGGGTGACCATCAAAGGGTCTCCACCTTACCACCCTAGTCTCACCTGTAGCCCTACGGTGCCTGGGATTCCAGGAGGCCCAGGAGGGCCAGGATTACCCTACAAAAGAGAAAGCAGTAGTTAGTTCACTCTAGTTCTGGTATCTTTCCACTGCCCACTGGTCCCTCCCAGGAGCCCGCGCCATGATAGGCACCCCCCTCCCACCTTTAGAGCTGAGCCATGGAGGTCGAATGAGGTGGGGGATAATTGCCTATAGCTATAAAAAGGCTACATAAATCATGGTGACATCACCACTGCCGGGGAGGGTCAGGGGTCTCTGTTCAAGCAAGGCCCCCAGGTCTTCCTAGGCATCTCCTCCTGGTCAAGTGGGAAAGTGCCTACTCTACACCCAGCAGTCTGTACATCCAACAGTCTGGACTCAACTACTCATGCCGTCAGAAGGGTATCCCAGACCTCTTCCCAGCATGCAGTAAGGACAGGCAGGGATCTTTTAGGACAGTGGCCGATGGTTGAGAGTGTCAAATATTTCTATGAACACTTTAGGCCCAGAGCCAAGTGTCCCCAGGGACCCTCAACACCCCAGGAGCTTCCACACGAGGTCAGATAGGGAGGAGAGGGATTCGTTTACATGAAAGATTCCAAGTCACCCAGCTCTGACTAGCCAGGCCTCACTGAGGAAATACCAGCAGCAGGTACCTACCCAGAACAATCACATGAGGTTCCAGGCCCTTCCCCCAGCCACTGCCCCTACCATGGTTGCTGTTTCACAGGTGGACAGCATTTTTACCTTCTCACCATCTTTGCCAACTTCTCCTTGTTCCCCTTTGTAGCCAGTAGGCCCCTGAAAACAAACACAGAACTCACTGTCCCCAGACCCACGCAGGCCCCACCCACCCCCATCTGCCAGTCAGTGAGACCAACAGAATGTCATTCAGAGTCCAAGGTCAGGAACCACACAGGGAAACTGAGGCCCAAGAGGGTCTGTGTCTATGCTACCCAAAGGCCTCAAGAGGAATAGGGTTAGGATCAGCTCTGTCTGTGCCTCCTCTGATCCCTTAGTCTAGGCCTAGCCTGGTCACACCAGCTTCCAGGGTGTCACGGGGGTAGAGAAGTCAGGACGAGTTGATGGACAGACAGTTCTGTCCCCCGCTAACAATACTGAGTCTAGGCTCAGACTCTGTAAAAGCTCCAAGCCTGTGGGGACCCAATGGCCTCTGTCAGTAGAGACTATGCTCAGCCTATTACCCACAGCTGCCCGCTCACCTTGAACCCCGGCATTCCTGGGGGTCCCGGAGGGCCTGGAGGGCAGATGGCAGGACACTGTTGAAAAAGCAGAAAGATCAGACCCTTCTGAGACAAATGAGGCAGGATCCCAAGAGAGACCAGCAGCAGAGAGAGGGAGAACTGTGAAGGACCATCTCTCCAGTGATGGAGACAAGCCTAAACAGGGCCCCATTCAGTGCTGGGCATGAGGTGAAGAGACTATACAGAGCTGGATGGCAGCCAGTCACCTTCCAGAGCAGACCAGACTTCTCTACAGACAGCCTCAAAGCAGCTATTTACATACTGGCTTCAGCTCCACAAAGGGGCCTTCATCTTGGGACCACCAGGCACCTGGTGGCTGTTAGGAGGAATGCCTCATAAACTCAACCAATGGTGCTAATCTCTGGTTTGGTGGCATATCTCACGTCACACACCAGGAAATGGATGGAGATTTCTAGCTTGCTTCACACTGAACTAGCGAGGCCGAGCCTGGGTGCATAGTGGGACTATTGACTTCTACCCACCAGCCCATCCCAGAGGCCTCATTTAGAAAAACCCACTTTCTCCTTCTGGAACAAATGCCAGGGATGCTGTGTAAGGGTGAAGACCACTGGACAGATGACCGTCAGTGTTAAATGAAACTGCATCCAGACGGGGATGAAACCAGACACAAACTCTCTCAGGAACTAGAAACCTGCAACAGACTTGGCCTGTTAGCCACCCAGTGCAGTGGCAACTTACCACCTATGACTGAGAGCAGCTAAGAGGTGGCTCTGCAGGAAGCAGAATTGCCACTTGAGGGAACTGCACTGACTCAGTGTCATCTCCCTGTAGCTAATAGCTTTGTTAGGGACAAAACAGATGAAGGCAGTGAGGCCAGGCTTGTGCCTGGGGCCATCTATAGAGCTCAGGGCTCCCTCTCAGGCCTTCTTGCCTAGCAAGCAGGTCCCTCTAGGAATAAAAATGCTATCTTGGAAGATCCCCCAACCCCCACCCACACCCACACTCCTCCACCTCTGCCAAGCTGAAGCCTCAGGCAAGATTCATCCTCCAAAGCAGGAACATCCCAAACCCCCTCCATAGTCACCAAAAATGCATACCTGCAGATCAGTAGCACCTTCAGGGAGGACTCCAGGGGTTCCCTTCAACATACAAAGAGGTAGCTGGTATGTATCCACCCTCCCACACTTTGTCCTTGACTATAATCTAACAGAGGGCTTGAAGTCCTCAATCCTCCTCCCACCCCCAGCAGCCAGTGCAAGGCACTGCTGACCCATCTTCGGTGTGGGTGACACTAGAAATCATCTATCCTTGGGGGCAAAGTGACCTTGAATGCTATCAGTTCCTGCATCCCACCTGCTTCTGGGGAATGGCACAAAGCCTGGAAGGGATTACGGTGGGCCCAGCCCAGTTAGTCTAGGATGCCTGACAGGGTCCCTTCCAGTACTTACAGGAGGTCCAGGAGGTCCTGGGGGGCCAGGCAGGCCTGGAAGTCCAGAGGGTCCCTACAGAGGATTCATAACTTAGAGTAGAGTGTGCCCCACTGAGTGAGGTCACTAGCTTCCCCCCAAATGGAGGATACTACAGCTCCCTTTAATCCTCCCTGGATGAAGCCATGCTGGTATCTGTCTGTCTGCACCCTGAGTCATGGGTGCCTCTCTGCATGGGCTTCTGTCAGTGCCCACCAGGTCAGGGGGGTTGGGGTTGGGAAGGGAACAGTGAGGAGAAAGTGCACAGGAAGAAGGAAGGGGCAGGGTGAAGGTAACTAGGAGGAAGAACAAGGGGCCTCTGGTTAAGTGTGGCATGGAGACCACACACACCCATGGCGGTGGAGGTACAAGGAGTAGTCACTCACCGGGGGACCACGGAGACCAATCCCACCTGGGAGGCCACTCACTCCTGCCTCTCCCTGGAGGAGGTAAGAAAAGAGGGAGATGGGCAACCTGTGACCCTGAACGAGGGAATCCCACCAGTGCCATCTGCCCTTTGAAAAGCCAGGACTCCATATGTGAAGCAGTCAGGATGAACCCTAAGAAGACCGCTCCGCCATGATCTGGGCTATCCCAGAGAAAATGGGCTTCAGTGAGAGATTCTCTGGGAACATACATTCTTGGGAGGGGCCAGAGGGTAGTAAATACTCACAGGAGGTCCAGGGAGGCCTTTGCCCTGCAAAGCCAAGAATGAGGTAAGAACATAGGTGGGCCCGGACACCCACAAGGCATGGTGGGTAGGGGTCCAAGAAAAGTAAGGTACCTGATTTAGGAGACCCCACCCTACACACACACATTAACACAGAGGTCATAGCCAGATAAAGCTCCAGGAGTCCAGGCCGGAGCCCAGGTCATAGGAGAGGCTGCAAGGGACCCCAGGGAGGCCACACCACAATAAAAACTCCATGGGGAGGAGAGGCTGGTACTTACCCCAAGTCCTGGTGGCCCTGGGGGTCCTAGACTTCCCTGAAAAGGAAAACAAGGGTCAGAATACACAGGGAAGAAACTCTGGCCTTTGTCTGCACTTTCTTTCCTTTGGAGCCTAAGTCATAACTCTGTCAAAGTGGGGATCAGGGAGAGAAACCTCTATATAAACGGGGGTCCATGCAAGGTTCTGCTGTCCTAGAAACCTGGGTGAGTATGGAGGAAAAGCGTGGGCCAAGAAAGTTGCTAGTGGGTGGGTGGGCAGAACCAACAGAAGGGGCAAGACACAAATGTAGGCATGAGCCACACAGCTAGGGACCCCAGCCTGCCTTCCAGGAAGCTGTGCCAACACTAGCCTACAAAGGTTCCTGAGACTTCAGGCCTCGGATTATGTGAGAAAACTACCAGCTTGGTAGACAGATCTGAAATAATGCTGGTCCTTACACTGTAGCCACAGTGCCCCCCAGACAGCCTGGGTCCCGCCCACCCTGGGCTAAGCAAGTAGCAGCCCAGCTGGCCACCTGCTTTCAGTCAGGTGTACCATACATCTGAGACTCCATGCTAGCTCTGTCCTTGTCCCCCGCCTACCCCTCTTGCTGTCTTGGGTGCTTTGTGCTCACCACCACCTCTCCTGAGGTGAAGGAGAATACTGGACACAGCTCTGCCCTCAGAAACAGTGGGAAGAGAGCCAGTTAGCTAGGGAATGGGGGATTCAGTGAAGATGGTGAGACTCAGGGATGGGAAGCACCTCCTCCTGTGCTCCCCTCACGGCCATGCAGCCCCACCCCCACCCCCACCCTCTGAATGCCAAGATGACTCTGAACAGGTAGGTGTAGCTATGGGGTTTCTGGGGAGGAGGACCCAGGGGCTGTGCACTCAGCATCCCTCCACCCCCACTGAAGTAGAGCAATGGGACAGGGCCCAGTGAGTACCGTCGTCATGGACACCAAACTTCTACACGAATGGCCTTGTGAGCCACCTGGGAACCTAACCTCTGGACTGCAGCCTTCGGAACTGAGACACTTACCCGTTCTCCAGGGGCACCTTTGGGTCCTGCGGGTCCATCCCTCCCTGTCAGACCCTGGAGAGGGAGGCAGAGGGTGGGCTCAAGAAGCCACCAAATGAGAAGCGCATGCTGTGCTACAGGAAGAATGAGCCACAGACTCTTTCTTAACTCTGAACCCAGAGGCACAGACCAGTACACATGGTGCACCCAAAGTTCTGGGAGGGGGTGGGGCCAGCACGTGGAAAATCTGCTACCAAGCCTGTGATTACTAAACGTGGGTCCAGCAGCTCAGTCCTAAATCCTGCTGGCCAGTGTCAAAGCCAGGGCCTTGACAACATTGCTATCCATCAAGGCATCAGGGGACTTGGAGGGACACTGGTGTGGCCAGCATGGGGCAGGAAGCCTGACAATGGGCCCTTGTTCTTGGATCAGCAAGAGCTGATGGGACTGCAGACTACAGGAAGGAAACTGGTTCTGTCTCAGCCAGGAGCTGGCAGAGTCTGGGATGAAGGCCAGGGACCCCCGTTGGGAACTCCTGCAACTTCTGTCAAGACAAGGTTTCCTGCCTGAATAGGACCAGCTGCAGGATAGCAGTGTAAGCCTGACCCTTGGCTGGGCTGGGACAGGGGTGAGGTGAGGCAGGGATGCAGGAGGTGGGTATACTCACATCTACACCAGGCAGCCCTGGCAGTCCTGCCTCTCCTGGCTTCCCCAGCTTCCCTGAGGTCCCTTTGGGTCCCTGGGTGGGAGGAGAGGACAGAGTTATGCAACAAGCACTGGGCTCTAGGCTTTAGCCTCGCCTCCATGTTGGGTACCAGCCAGCCATGGCAATGGCTCCTCACCCTGCCACCCTTCTGGGCCCTGGAAGACTGGCCCCATCCCATTGCTTCAATAGTTCATAAACAAGATCTAACACCCCCAGCAAAAGACCAACAGGGTTACTGCATAAGGACATCAGCGGCTGAGGATCTTCAGCCAAGGTGAGAGGCCCACACAGGCACAGTGGGGAGACACTATAGAGCTCCACTATCTCGTCTCTGGCTTGTCTGAACACTGGCACAAAGAGCTTCCAGCCAGACTGAGCAGAGTCCCATAGGTTCCCCTCCTGCCCACTTCCTGGCTCTGCCTCAGGCCTCTCCTAGGGCAACACAGGCCCGCAGAGGTTTTCTATGACCACCCCTCCCCTTTCCAACCAGGGATACTTACTGGAAGGCCAGGAAGACCTGGAGGGCCAGCTTCTCCCTGCAGAAATGAAAGCGAGCACATATAAGCCCTGAAAACAGGACACCCACCCTAGAGCTGGGCCATTCTCCAATCTGGTCCCTGAAGCTCAGCCCATGGAGATGATGTGGGGTCCCCAGATCCTCTCATCTATAACTTGGGACCTCTCCCCTGAAAGCTAGGGATGGGGTGAGCTAGAAATCGGCTCAGCCACACAGCATTTAGGGATCATTTAGGAACATAGTGGTACAGTAGCCTCCAAGAAACACTGTGTGATCCCTCTGCACCAAGTTTTATAGAGTGGCTGTGGCTAGCTGAAATGGCACTTCCTGACCCATTCTCCAGAAAAGTATCCAACCAGCCCTATCCTCCCGGGACACCTGCTGGTGGCTGAACCTTTCATATGAGGTTTTAAGAGCCTCAGAGCCTGGGCGCTCAGCTACAGCAAAGGGTAAGGTCCTGGACCACCCAGGTGTGAGGGAACCTGCGGCCATTACAGCTGAGCTAGACTCTGGGACTCTTAGGAGTCTGAGAAAAGCTCAGGGTATTCTTACTGCAGCTTCCCATGGCCTTCTAGAGTCCCTAGGGGAACACAAGAGTGACTGGAGGCTGGCCTTTCTGGAGAAGACCCTGTGATGAGAAGTCTTCCACTCCAGAAGATGGGTCGGGGTGTGATGGAGCTGCAAGACTTGTTACTTCCTCAAACTGTTTGGACCATAACTAGATAGATGGTACACCCCAAAGACATCATCTCTGAGGTCAAGCTGGACCCCAGTCCCTCTAAGACTGGCTCTATTCTCAGACCCAGCAAGACCCATAGGTCTCCAGAGTAACACATCACACACCCCTGAAATAAAGGAGCACATGCGTCTCAGGGACCAGATTTCTAGCTCAAGGACCACCTTATCATCTGTACCCCAGAATTTGCCTCAAAGAGGAAACAGGTCTTTTTTAGCTCAACTGGGGTACCCTATGCCACTCTAGCTCTCAGAGGAGGGCCTTGGGTTTGTGGTCACAAGGCCAGGAGTCTCAGGGTACCTTCCCCATTCCTCTCCCAACTCACATCGATGCCATCCTTGCCGGGCTTTCCAGGAGGCCCTTGGGGACCAGGGGGGCCTCGAGGTCCCACTTTCTGAAATTGAGATTAGTTATTAGGTAGACCTCTTTTCCAACATGTCAGCCCTCCCGTCCCATCTTCCCCAGCCCAAGAAACTCTGGGGCCTGTGACAGTGGCGCATGACCCTTCTCCCTGCCTGCCTTAGAAAACCCCAAAGTCTCCTGCGCTGGAGCCTGGTGCCAAGGCAGTTTATCCTCGTTTGCGCCAGGAGTGGCTGTGCTGCGGCCCCGCAGGGAGTCTCCAGGAACAAAGGCAACATTGTGTGTTCTGAGTGTGGTGGCAGCGCTTGGCAGAGGCCTGACCCGGTTGAGCGAAGACAAGTGGAAACCCAGGATCATGGCTGACATGTCCTGGTGTCCGTGGGGCTCAGCTGCATCACCAGAACTCGCCAGCTGGAGCGAGGCAGCAAAGAGGCTGCTACAGATGTCCTCGAGGATCCTTTGCGGCGGGACTCAGGGATTGGCCCAAGGGGCTTGAGTAGTCCCAGGCTGTACGGTTCGACGTCCGGCCCCATCCCCGACCCCATAAGCACCCGTGGGCCCGCGCTCACCTGCGCGGAGGTGGCCGTCAGGAGATGCCCCAGGAGCAGCAGGGCTAGGGCAGGCGCTCCGGTCATGGCTGGCAGGCGCTCTGAGCGGCTGGCGCCGAGGGGCCGGCAGCAGGGTGGGGAGAGGGGCTGGGGGCGGCGCGAGGCCGTGCGCCCCGCCCCGCCCCGCCCCGCCCCACCCGCGCACAAGCCCCTCATTCAGCCGAGCCCACCTGAGCCGGCGGGGCGCCGCGTGGGCTGGAAAGAAAAAAACCAGCAACATTTTCTGGCCCTCCTCTTGAGTTAAAATTATCCCAGGACCGAGTGTTACACACGCACCTTTCAGCGCATAAGAAAGACTCTTTTCTCTCTCACTCCTCTCCTGGAAGAACCCCCCACAATGAAGGGCATCTTTTAAGAACTGTGAAGGGCACACCCAAGCTGCCCAAGTCCCAGGAGGATCCCTGTGGGTAGATCTCCCTTTCCAAAGCCTACCATGGTAAGGATTCTGTATCGTGACAGTCCAGCACTTCTTGCTAGCCACCCCAGCCCTTTCTCTAGAGCTTGGAACCAGGTTCTGGTGCGGGTGGTGTTGGACGACTCTTTTCAGCCACCACTGGAAAGCCTCTTGCGCTGCACCCCGTACCCAGGAGGGAGCAAAATGAACTGGAAGAGGAAAGAACAGCCTGAAGATCAAGGCTGCTGTAGGGGATAAGACCTGGAAGCAGGCTTCTAGTAGTAGTAATCTACTCCTTAACCCTCCTTCAGATTATTTTACTAGGTTATGTCTATGAGTGTTTTGCCTGCATGTATGTGCATGCCTGGTGCCTAGAAGTCAGAAAGATGGTTATGAGCCTCCAGGTGGATGCTGGGAAGCGAACATGGGTCCTCTACAAGCGTAACATGTGCTCTTAACTGCTCATCTAACTCCCTAGCTAGCCCCTTCCCTTCAATCTTTCAAACACCGGAATCACCTGAGGCTGCAGGGTTCCAGCCTACCTGTCCTTTCTACAAATCTGAATTTCCCGGAACACTGCTCTGGGCTTACAGGACATAGTAAAAGTTTCACGGCTGCAGGTGGGGATTACGTGACAGGAGTTAACACCCATCGGGTGGAGAAGAGTAAGGGTGTGTATATGAGCAAAATGGCCCCAGTGGAAAGCAGTGGCTTTCACCTGCCAAGTGAGGTAATCGGAGATTCTCACTTCACTACCAAGCACCGCAGCAGGTGCCTGTGAATGTACACAGGAGTGGAACATGGCGAACCAGCCTGAGACCAAAACACCTCTTCAGAAAAATGTATTGTGATAAGGGAAGCAGATCAGACGGCAGAGGCTGCAGTTGGGGACTCTCAACAGCCCATTACAGGTGATTCAACTCAGACTAGGGTGTCATGGCCTCTGTAAACGTACCTCACACCTGACTCAGGTTCCTCCAGCTACCTCAGCACCTAGCATGTGGTCTATTGGACAACTGGTGGCTGCCACTCAGATGAGGCACAGATGGCCTTTAGCGTAGGTCTGGGGAGTTCAGCACCGAGGCCAACTTGGCCTTCAGCTCCCTCACACTCCCAGTATCTGCAGACCTCCTAGCACCTACCTCTGAGCTGTGCAGAACGGAAGCTTTGTTTACCTGTTTTGGTACACAATTCTTCTTGAAGGTCAGGGGGTCAAGTGGGCTAGAATGGCCAACCATTCCTAGATTCTCTCCTTTCAAGTGTTGTTATTCCCCATCCAACTTGAACCTCAGTTATCTAGTCAAAGTTGCCTGGGCACTTGGGGTCAGAGGGGCCCCTACTGAGGTTACCAGACGGTTTCTATGCATCTATTTCCATGTCATGATGGAAGCCTTACCAATGAGCCAAATGTCAGCTACGGTGCCAGGGGCTCATAGTCTCCCTGGGCTAGCCTTAGGAGGGCCATGTACCGCAACTTTGTCAAGAAATGGCACTGGACCCCTAGGTTTAACTCAGGAGTGACTGTGCTTGATTGCCACTTCATTTGCACGAAGACATGTGCGGCTCCCTCCTCTCCAGGGTCCACATTGGGGAATCAGAAGGGAGAAAAGCTATAAAGGGATTCCAGTCTGATGGCCACACATGGCCTTGAAGACAGCACCTCTGGGAGGTCTACCAGTAGATGGGCAAGACAGAAAGGACTGGTCTAGACGTGAAGGCATGCCAACCCAGCGCTGTTCCTAGACGGTGTTGATCCAGCCTTCTTATAGTCATATTCTCTCTCTCTCTCTCTCTCTCTCTCTCTCTCTCTCTCTCTCTCTCTCACACACACACACACACACACACCCAAGCCAGCGTTTCTCTGTGTAACATCCCTGTCTGTCCTGGTACTTGATTTGTAGAGCAGGCTGACCTCAAACTTAAGAGATTCACCTCCCTCTCCCTCTTGAGTAGTGGGATTAAAGGCACAGGTCACCACACCCAGCTTCCGGAAGGCTGTGTATTTGGGAGAGGCCTGTGTGGGGTACTTGTGCTTGGAACCTGTTCCCAGTAAGAGCTGTGTAGAAAAAATACCATGAGTGGCACTGGCCACGATGCTCTCAACTGGGGACAAGAGAGAAGACTATAGGTCATAGGCAAACAAAGAGGACATGGGCCACACCAAATGACAAAGTCTAAAGAGTTTATTCAGAAAAGGCCTCACTTGGCACCAGACTAAGAAAAGAGGCCCCTCTCCCTAGACCCTTAGGGTCTGTTCACAACACAGGGCTCAGAGGGCAGTGGAGGACACAGTGAGGTAAGGAGGCTTCTGAAGGCCTTGGCCTTCCCTGAGGGCAGGGCCTCAGTCCCTCTGGTGGCCACTTCAGTGACCACTAGGGAGAGGCCAGCACTGTGGGGCACCAAGAAGAGCCAACAATAGAGCTCTGGGACTCAGAAACCCCCTGTAGTGGGCTGAGTAGGACTGAGATGCACCTCTAAGGCTTTGGGGATTCAGCAGAGGCCTCAATCCTTGCCAACTCCTCTGACTCATCCACTGAGGTTCCTGCAGTGTCAGAGTCAGGGTCTTCAACCAGTTTCCTAGGGTCCTCCACCAGGCTCTTAGAGGCAGCTTGCTCTGGCCCCACCTGGCTTTTGGGGTCCTCTGCCCCCCCCCTGTCTTTTGGGGTCCTCTGGCCCCCCCTGTCTTTTGGGGTCCTCTGGCCCCCCCTGTCTTTCTGGGTCCTCTGGCCCCCCCTGTCTTTCTGGGTCCTCTGGCCCC
>JADRCH010000172.1:1276221-1303254 GCA_019843965.1 Rhynchomys soricoides
TTTCTGGGTCCTCTGGCCCCCCCTGTCTTTCTGGGTCCTCTGGCCCCACCTGTCTTTCTGGGTCCTCTGGCCCATTCCCATCCTTTTGTGCCTCAGGACAGTCTGAAGGGGTAGGAGGCAGGGTACTGCCCTGCACTTGAGTGTTACTGGCTACTCCATCACCCTCAGCCCCTTCCTCCACCTTCCTCCGTTTTCTTACCTCATTAGCCACCCTGGCCACAGGACAGGGCTGTTCAGCTTCTCTGGGTTCCTGGCTGATAGGACTGAGGGCACACTCCTCAAGGTTGAGGGCAATTTTCTCTACCTCAGAGACACCCTGGGAATCTGGCTCCCCTGGGACCTGCTCCTGCCTGTTCCCCTCCAACTTCCTCTTCTTACTCTCTTTGGGACTCAGGGACTTAGCTTCATTCCCCTGGTCCCCATCCAAGGTTCCTACATCCTGGGGCTTTGTGCTCAGCAGTGAGGGGTCCTCAGCTGTTCCACTGTCCCCAATCAGGTCCCTTCCAGATCCACAGGTCCGACCCTGGGTGCCAGCCTCTTGGGAGGGGTCCCTGGAGCCCTCATCTTTATCTGCCTGCCCTAGTCCCATCAGTGGCAGGGGCATAGTCTGGGGCCTGAATCTTCGCAGCTTGTCACGGGGCCCCCAGACAAACTCTCGGCGAGGCTTGAAGTGCTCCCATGCAAAGTGCACGAGCTCCCGGCGCTGGTGCCGGCAGCGCACAGCAAACAGGAAGTAGTCCAGGGCACTCTGGCGCACGCTGGGCAGTTTGTGCTGTACTAGGGTCTCCTCCAGGAAGAAGCGGACCAGCGGTGCCTGGTAGTGCTCTAAGCCCAGCTCACCCAGCGACTTAAGGATGCGTGTAATACGCAGGTTGTTGTGGCTGTGGCTGTGAAGGTAGGTGACAGGAGGTTGGATGGACTGGGCCCACAACTGGCCAAGGCATCCCCAGTCGGCTCCATCTCATAGTTCTAGGGTCTTCTCAGGGCCCCACCTAGGAAAATGACCTGGGTACCTTGACCTATGGACAGGATCTGCAAGTCCTGGGAGTTGCCCCAGTCCATGGACTCCTGTCTGGGAAATATTGCTGAAAGCCAGAAAGGGCTGACATCCTGGCAGACCTAGAGTGACTATGCGGTCTGTAGACCTCCCTTGCCTCTGCTTTCTGGATGGATGGAGGGGATTAAACACTCCCAAGCCAAGGAACTGCTTTGTTTCTCACCCTCCAACTCCTGCCACATGGCAGCACATACACGCTGTGGGTGAAGCAGGCATCAGAGCCTGTATTAGACTTCTCTGCTTGAAGCCCAGCTCCAGATACTGAAGGGGAGCAACAGAGATGGAGGACGCCAGCAGGGCCCTGCCCTTACCTGTTCAGGTTGTGGAAGCGCAGCTGAAAGTTCTGTGCACGGCATACGGCACCTGTGTTCCGGTCCTCAAGCTGGATCCCATAGAAGCCCAGCATGAGCTCATAGGCCCGGACAAGACGCTCTCTGACTTCCTTGGAGTTTTTAAATGCCTAGAAAGCAATGCCCTGGGATTCAGGTGACCCTCACTGATCACTGTTCCCCAGGAGCACTGGGTGGCCTCCTGGTACCAGGTAGGGCAATGTTTCCCTTAGACCCTGACGCAGCCTGAGGCTAAGACAACACTAACACATCTCCAGCTTTCTTCTCTGAGAGGTCACCTCTATCTTGAAACACCTGCCACAAGATGTTCCTTGCTGATGTCCAGGGACCTTCCAGCTCTTATCTCTATAGACACTGTCTCAGGATGACTGTAGGCAGGGGTAGTTCTCCTCCCTCCCCTATTCTGGTGTAGGAGGAATTCTTACCTCAACCTCCTTCAGTGTGAGGGGCTTGGCATGCCAGTTCACTCCTGGTTCCCTCAGAGGAAACAGCCTGAGGAGATGGTGAGGATACAGGTACTTTAGTGCCAGGCAGCAACTTGTTTATTTTGAACTCAGTGTCTCTCTTTCATCTCTGGGAGAAGTTAGCTGGCCTTTCTTACCCAATGAACTAGGTAAGGATGGCAGTCAGCCAAGAGCAGGTAAGACAGCTGCTTGGAGCCCCAGCCTATGTGCTCAGTGGACTGTGTGGTAGAAAGTCAAAATGGCGGAGACCAGTGTGCCTTTCACCTTTGGGGGAAAGCTTTCCTTCCTAGGTACTCATGGTTTGTTCTTTCTTGTCATTAACCCTGCAAGATTATTCCCACAATGTACTCTGTGACAGGAGGATACTGGGAGCAGCCCAGTGGGCTGCCCTCAAGCAAAGGATATTGTATTTGCCAGGGAATGGCATAATTTCTGAGTCTGCTTTGTGGTACCTCACTCAAGTCCTGCTAAAAACCAAGTCAGATGCAGTCCAGCTCCAGCTGGCCCCTGGACATAAAAGCCCGTGCACAATAGCCCTCATAGGGCCCAACAACAGGGACACTAACTAGAGGTATACAGGCAATACCTGTCATATACATACAGGCTTACAGAAAGGAAGGAGTGTTTCATTATACACCTGAAGCTAGACATGGCATGAGAGCTCCTACCTAGGTGCCCAGCCCCCCTTCCCTAAGACTCAGTCCCACTCACCACTGGATGTAGGAGTGGTTCTCTTCCAGGAGGTCATAGTTGTCTTTCCAGTTCTGAAGGATGTCCTCAATGAAAGAGCCTGGACACCCCATGGAGAGAAGTCAGCTACAGAGGCCACTTTGACATAGCTCAGAGGACAGCGCTATCAAAATCCCTGCCTATCCCTCAATTTCTTTAGGGTTCTCAGGACTCATCTGATATAAGAACACACTAGTTTTAGGTAATGAGGCCTACTTCTGTAGGTAAGGGGTGTAATACTTCCTCTCTGGGACATATATCTTCTCAGCCAGGAAGCTCTGTGCTCAAGAGAAATCCCCACTGAGACTGATTGTGGAGCATGGTCTAGGGAAGGTGCCTTTGAAGGGCCAGACAGCAAACATCTTGGCTATGTAGACACATGGCCTTTTCCAGGCTATATCAAAAAGTAACTATATAAAAGAATGGGTATGACAAGCTCTACTTATTGTTTAGTTTCAAATAACGTTTATGTCATGAAACACACAAGGGGGCTCAGGCCTGCCTACAATTTCAGCACTTGGGAGGCTGAGATGGAAGACCCTTAGTTTGAGGCCAGCCTGGGATACAAAGAAAGGCCATTTAAAACCCCAAAGCATATTCTCTGGCCCTTCAACCTAATATCCTAAAATCTAAACTCCAATCCCCTTGGCAACCTGAAGCAGGTACTACAGGGTCATGTTATTGGATTGAGGACAACAGGCAGCCTGAACCAGGGTCCTAATAGACTAGACACAGGCCAAGGGCGGATGGTGCAGGGCCGGGAGGGCAGGTACCATTTGGCTGGAAGCAGATCTCATTTTTGTAGAAGCTCAGGTTGCACATGTCACCATTGCAGTCTTGATCTGCCAAATCCTGAAGAGCCAGAGAAACGATGGCTGAGGGCTCATGAGAAACAAGCTCTCCCTCTGAGGGCCTCTCAGACGCATGCAGTCAGAAGT
The DNA here is from genome assembly GCA_019843965.1 of Rhynchomys soricoides. Taxonomy (NCBI): domain Eukaryota; kingdom Metazoa; phylum Chordata; class Mammalia; order Rodentia; family Muridae; genus Rhynchomys; species Rhynchomys soricoides. The sequence goes on from JADRCH010000172.1 coordinate 1,279,760, forward strand.
GGGGACAGCTGTTCAAAATCCCAAAGCTCAGCCTGGTATCCTTTCTGTGAGCAAGGGTAGGTTTGGAGGACACTGCCTTCATCTTCCCACCAACAGAGGCCATAGATGGCAGCTCCCCTTCTGTGCCTCAAAAATACCACAGGGATTGCCAGTAACTAACTCATTGGTACAGAGGAGAGGGTCTGAGGAGGAACCGGCCAGGAAGCCCTGTGTGAAGCACTGAGTCACATGTTCTGTCAGGAGGTTGAAGCTAGACCCTAGTTTTAAAGCTCGGCTCTGAGGCTCAGGTCTGGCTCTACCACCCCATAACTAGGAGAAGGGTATGGATCTGAACTGACAATGGGCTTGTCTTCCAGACAGTGAGGAACACACCCAAGAACCCAAAGCTGGGTTTTCAGCAAGCCAGGGGATGCTCAATTTGGGGAGAGGGCTGTGTCTTTCGGTAGGGACCGCATGTACCTACCGGGTAGTTGTGCCGGTATCTTTGCATGTCCTGCATAGCACGCCAGTTTCGGTACCCTATCATCCTGGACTGGGGGGAGAACACAGGGATGAGGTACTGGGAAGTGTCCAGGATAAAGGCATCATGGTTTGGGCCAACCACCACTGAGCTCTATGCAAGAGGAATGGGTGTTTCTGTTTCTTCTTCTGGTCCCCACCAAGGGTTCTGAGAAGACAGATCTGGACTCTAGAGAAACATCCCTCCATTTGAACACAGACCAGTGGGACTAGAATAGTCTCAGCAACCACCTCTTCCCCTTTCAATACATGATCTTCCTTTGTAGGGAGCCTTGGCCTGGGCTAGCCTATACGCTGCCAAGGTGTGTAGCTGATACTCTTCTGTCCTCAAGTCCCAGCTGCAGCTAGCTCCTCCTTGGTCTGCTGGTCAACCTCATTTTGTCCAAGATTTTTATGTGCCCCCAACCCTAAGTCCCTGAGTACTATAGTATTTCTCTTCATATAATTTTATGAATGGTCACTGGGCTATATCCCCAAGGGGAGGGAGCTACTTCACTAGCCACAGCCTCAAGAAAAAAAAAAAAAACCTAGATGCCTCTGGATGGGTCTGATGGATGGTTGAATGTGGCCTTGCTTTTGTAAACCCCTGCTTCTCCCTGGCCCAATGTGACAATGACACTGTGCCACCGGGCCTGGGATAGACTCTTAAGTGACTACTGCTTCAGGTAGCATCTAAGTGCTTTTTGTGGAGAAACAGCAATTCTATCAGAGCTTTTGGGAGGCCTTAACCACCCACAGGAGGAGCCTGAGCCTACACTATAAACCTGACTACCCAGCTTTATCCCAACGTGGTCAGACAGAGCTCTGGCCTGAGAGCTTCTCCAGATTCTGAGCCGCTTTCCCATAAATAGCAGACAACTAGAGATCGTAGCAATGGGGAGAATGGATTCTGGGGTCATAGTCCTCACTCTCGTTTTTTTCTAGGCTCTCCATCACACCTGGAAACACAGCTGTAAGCAGGCCAGTGGGTTTTACAGAATGCTATTGAAGCTTACGTGCTGCTTGCTACAAAAGTATACCGGGAACAAGCTCCTGGTGGCAACAAAAGTTACTAAAGCTAAGGGCAGACAGACCCCTGCTCCTGGCCTCCTAGGACGGGGTCACTTCTGAGTCGGTGGTCGCTGTCTGCAATGGGTTGGGAGCCGAGTGTGGGGCGGAGGAAGGACAACCCGATGAAAGGCCACCAACGCAGGATGAGGCCCTGGGGCGCGCTCTGACGTCACCCACGCACGACCCCCATCAGTCGCTTCCCTGACGTCACCAGCGCTCGGTCCGCCACGACCTGGGCCCTGAGCCCCCCTAGGGGATAGCGGCCTGGGCCGGGCGATCACAGCCTGGCGTCGTCCTGTCGCCCTCCCGTCCTCCTGCGCCGCACCTGGAACAGGTTTGGCCGTGCCTCCTCCGCGTCGCCGTCATCGTCGCCCGTGTCCTCATCGGTCGTATCATCCGCCTGGCCATCCTCGCCGTCCTCCTCGCTCTCGTCCTCCCAGGTGGAATCGCAGTCTGGGTCGTCCATACTCGACAGGCAGGACCCGCTTTCCGCCGAAAGGAAAGTGAAAGAGGAGGAAGCGCGGGGGCGGGGCGGCGCCAGGTCCCGCCCACCGCTCAGTTTCCGCTGTTGCGCGGAGTCCCCCAGCCCCAAGGCAGCTACGCTTGGAGCTAGGTGGGAAGCTGTGTCCTGAAGAAGGCAGTTTTCCCCCCAGAAGGACAGCCCCTAGAGGCTGTGCACCGGAATTCTTCCCCTTAACCCCTCCCGGAAGACGTACCTCCTCGGACTCAGCCCCAGGTCCTCCCCCTAGAGATTTCACTTCCCTGCAGAGGATCCCTTCCCTCCAGAGAGGAGGCTGGGGTGGAGGTGAGGGTGGGAGTGGGGGTGAGGGGGCGGAGGGGCTTCTTCTCAGCCCAACAGGAAGCTCCTCTTCCTGCCCGCCGAGAGGACTGCTGGGTGTAGGTTCCTAATCTTTGTCGACCTAACTGCAGTCCTTCCTGGCTGGCCTCTGTGCCCATACTAGCTCACTTTGTATCTGTGTGTGTTTGGGTGTATGTGTTTGGCTGCCCAAGGACACCAGAGGTCGGTATTGAGTATTTTGTCACTTACCTGGAGTTCATAGGTTACTTGAGGTTTGGCTAAGCAGCAGATCCCTGGGATACTACTGTCTCCGCCTCTCCAGCGCCGGAATCACAGGTACAAACCACCAAGCGCAGCTTCTAGGTGGTGATCAAACGCAAGCTCTTCTGCTAGCAGGGCCTTTTTTCCCCCACACACTCCGTTGTGAGTTCTGTCCCATTCCCGTCCACTGCAGATTTCCTGGGCTCATGTGGCTAGGTAGCCTTTGGATGTTAGGTGGACTCTACTGCCGACTGTGTCCATGAGCTTGACCTTGTTATGTAACAGAGACATGGGTGGGTAGCGAGGGGTGAGGGTGGGGGGGAAATGGACCCTCATTCCACCATGGTTGAAGTTTCTCACCAGTTGAGAGTTCTGAATTCTAGGACAGTTGACAAAATTTGCTTGAAGACTGCCTACATAGAGAAAATATTCCTTTTATATAGCCGTATTCCAAATAATGATAATCATGTGTATATGACCTTCAAGTGTGGCTTACTTCTTGGCCAAATGTGAACCTGTAATATTCTGGGAATCTCATAGTAAAAACATATTGTCTCTAGCAACAGTCCAGTATGCAACAGAGACTACCGTATGATCTGTTAAAGTTCTCTAGCAGCTTCTTGAGTTGGAACCTCAGAAGCCACCCAAATCAGACTGATAGGCTACTGTAGGGACTTAGATGTCGAGTTCTCTTGAGAAGCCCATAGCCACACTTGGGTGTGCTTCCTTTTCCTGAACACCTCTATCAACCACGTGTTTAAATCTATCTAAAACACACTGACTACCATGAACTCAAGAATACTGGCTTCACCTGAGCAGCCTCTGAAAGGAACTCATGGGCCAGCAGAATGGCTCACTAGTAAAGGCACAGTCTGAACTCAATCCCTGGGACCCAGAGAGGAGAAGGCAAGAACTGACTTCTGAAAGTTGTCTCAGATCTCCACATGTGCACCCACACAAATACATATGCTCGTTAAATGAATAAAAATGTAAACTCAAGGGCTGTCTCTGATCTCTGCCCCCACTGCTTCTGACACCAGCCATACTCAGGCTGGGACCTGGTTAAAATGCCATTAGCTAGGAAAGTCGTACATGGGGTGTTAGTGGGTACTTGGGACAACTCAGGGTTGTCCCTTGGGTGGATACCTCCTCTCCCACAAGTGTCCTAGAAAGCTGGAAGATGGATGTGTCATGGACTGACAGTAATATTTGTAAGAGGCAGTGTGCCATGCTGCCTGGAGCTAATGCAGTGGCCCTAGACCCAGTTGTCAGTGACATCTTATAGGGACACAGAGACATACCTGTGAGCCACAAGGTCAGCACAACTCAGAAAGGCAGCAGGTTTGAGTTCAGTTTGGGACACTGGGCTGTTGGGTGAACAAAGGGAAAATAATAGACTTGAGGCAAATACCTTGACCAGGCCCAGCTGCATGCTCTCATGCCTCTAGATTGTTCTTTCAGACGGGTTTATTAGAGTGAGCCTGAGAGAGAGAGGACCGCCAACCTGACCGTCAGGGTCATCACCATCTGCTCCCCATTTCTCCTGCTAGTGGTGGATTCAACAGCTTGGCTTCTTTCACAGAACAAGCCTCTAGTAGTGGGCCCTGGATAGGGCAGGATGGAGTGGCCCCAAGCCATTTCCCAAAACGTGCTGTAACACTGCTTTCCCTGTCTCTTGCACTGAACACACAAGCGCTGGTCTGAATACAGTCTATAGAGCTGCCACTTCATCTCAGCTGCCGTTTACCTTCTGCCTGATTCCAGGAGGCAGGAAATTGTTGAATTATGACCTTGTCCAGACTCTACAGAAAAAGACCCAGAGACCTCCCACTGCTGGTCATTCCTAGGAAATGACAGGCCAGACTAGGTGAGCTCACCTGTGTCAACTCAAAATGCTTGCTGTGCCAGGGAGCTGGGTCTAGTGGTACATTTATGGTGACCCAACTGCTCAGACTAGAAGTGGCTGGCATAGGCCAGCTTGGAGTGTAACAGTGGGCCAGTTCTCATTGCCTAGGACCCTGCAGATGACAGCTGGGGGTGGGGGGTGTTCAGTCACAGGCAATAGTCTAGATGGTCTGGACAGTCCACTGTGCCTATCCCACCCAACAGCTGGACTTGGCTATGGAAGGACAATAGGCAGCAGCCAAGTAGGCAGGAGTTGGGCTTGGGGGTTAGGGGTGGGTGTCCTGCAAGTCTCTGATGAAGGCTCATAACCTTACTGCTTCCAGTAATGCCAAGAAGTCATCTTAAGTACACTCTACAGTTATGAATCCTGGGGGACCTTTCCTCTGTAGGAAAAATTAAAAAACCAACTTATTTTAGTAGCAAATCACACAACTCCCAAGATAATTTTTTTTAATGCTTTAATATTCTGCCAATGAGAATGTACTTCAACCACCAGACCATTGGCTTCTCAGCCTGGTGGTGGTTCCTTCGTTCCACCCCTTATTTGGTCTTTTCCAAGTTACTAAAATTATAAAAATAACCATTAAAAATTCTCTGTATCTAGCATATAAAAACAGCCAGACATATCTCAGTAGTTACCTTAAAACAAAACAGCTCAAAAAAACACATCACAGGTTTAACTTCTGCAGTATTTTTCTTCATACAAAACACTAGTAAAATAGGCTTCTTAAAAATTAAATAGTGAAATACCAACTAAATTATATACACTATTACAGTACAAGTAAATGAGGCAAAATATCCAGTTCTATTTCCCAGATGGGGGAGGCCTTCTGTGCACAGTGTGTGCTGTGTGAACTCCAAAGACACCTTCTCTGGATGCCAGTGCACAATGGAGTCTTACAGGAAAAGCAGATGCAAAGAATGGGCACCCAGGGAGGATGCATGGCTCCTGAGGACAGTGAGGGTGACGTCTTATTGCTTGCTGACTCTTGGTCCTCTGGCCCCATGCACCTGCTCTTCTCCACACACTGTGGGCATAAGGGAACCAACCAGGAGAAAGCAAGAGACTGGCTCAGAGGCTTTGCCATCTAGCAGAGTGGACACCGGTCTTGCTGGTCTTTTGGACCAATCAGGTGCTCTGGAGGTCTGATGACACAGCGGAAGCCCCACTAGCATCTCTGCTGGACAGCCACATTCACCCAGGGACCTGACGACCGACTGGCAGCTGGAGTATCTCTGTGGCCACCTGGGGCTGAGGTGTCTATGTGCGGCGCCTCTTGGCAGCACTGGGGCTGGAGGGGTTGCTGTTAGCAGTCAGGACCTTGTCAGTGACCCGGCTGCGCTTCCGCTTGTCTGCCCCTTCTTTGCACCCCAAGTCTGAGGAGTTCTTCTCTTTGTCTTTGCTGGATTTTTCTAATGCTTTCCCCAAGCTCCCTGAAGATGAAAAAACTGAGAAACAAAATCATTTGGCTGAAAATAGAATACACAGCAACTCATCTAATTCTCCTGTTCAGCTAGAGAAATACGATGTACATCAGGCTCTTTGTACCCAGCATGTTCCCCTGGGAAGTGCCCTGTACAGCTGGGCTTCAAGAGAAATCTAGTCCCCCCCCCCCGGGGGGGGTCTCCTGAGCCCACCCGACGCTCCCAGCCCTGGCCTTGGCCCCTTCCTTCATGGCCCTCAGAGACCCCCAGCCTTGGCCTTGGTTCCTCATGGCCCTTCCAGGCCTTCCTGCCTAAGATGACCTACACTGAGCTCATCTTTAAGTGACCCTTCACTCCAGACTCCATGGCTTCCTGACCTCACTCTACCTGAGGCTGACCTGCGGTGAGGAGACTGGGGGAGGCGTGTTTGCTCCGAAGGGCACGTCACACTTACCATCATCAGCCCCACTGTGGGGGTCCACATCCTCCTTCATCTCCTCCTTCATTTCTTCTTCAATGACCACTTTTCCTGTGGAGGAGACAGCTGCCGTTCACTGGAAACCCACGGTGGTGGCCAGCGCTGGGGGACGGTCTGGCCATGACTGCTTCCGATTCTCGCTGCCCACACAGGCCTCGGCGTCCATCACGAGACGGCATCCATCAGGAGACTGCCTTTGAGCACCGCTCTCCCCAGCCCTTGGCTCCCAAAACCTCCCAGGTGCCACCGGAGGCATGGTCTGAGCAGGATCCTTATACCTCCCTGGAGGCCCCAGACCTCCCCACCTTTGGCCTGGTGAGGCTTTTTTTATTCCCAGCCCTGGTGGTGGCCGAGTCTCACCTTCTCGGACTTCCTGAATGATCTCATCTGGAAGGACAAAGTTCCTCTCTGGATTTGGGAATGGAAGAATCTCAGACTCGTGCTGCCGGCACAAAGCATTTTGTATTTTCAAGAAACAGAAAACAGGATCTCAGCTCACTAAGATGTTCAGGAGGAGCAGGCTGGAGGCTGCAAGCCGGCAGGGCTCCTTGCTCCAGCTAGCAGCTGGGCTTTTCAGATGATTAGGGAGGGCCAGGTTAGCACCAGCCAAACAAAGCCAGAGGAGAGGACCGGGTTCATGCCACTAAGCGAGCCCTGGAGACAGCAGCTCTATTGGTGTGTACACAAGAACCTGACCTGGCTCACCACTGTAACACTCCCACCAGGACCAACCACAGGCACCTACAGCTCCACCCATCTGGGTTACCTAGTCTCACTGCCTGCCAGACACTACAGACAAACCTGACTGGCAAGGTTACTAGTTACCTGCATACCAGTCAGACACTGCCAGCTCTCCAAACCAGTTACCTAGTTACCCATCGGACACAGCTATCTCTCGGACCTCTGAAGAGAACAGTCTGGCTCCCACCATATACAGATTCTCAAAGGACTCTGTACCCCCGATACGGCCACTATCCTATTACTGCTTTTTACAGTGGCGGAGGCTTGTCATCTCAGCACTCAACTCTCTCCTCGACACTTTTTTGTGCCACCCAATCTAAAGTAGGTGCCCTGAAAAAGTAGTCAGTGATCATCACTAGTGTGTGCTTTTCACAGCGGGGCTTGAGCTTTCCTGAGGAAGGAGCCTCATCTTTTGAGATCTCCTCTGCTCTGCATACCAAACTCCAAGTGAGAATGTGCTCTGTCCTGTACCACAGCTGACAGGATCCAGGACTTGACTCCACCTTCAGCCCCCAAATGGGCGGGCCAGGATCCAACTCACCAGTGCCTGCATGTCGTACATAGTGCTCAGATGGTCCCAGATCACCTTGGATGGAACCTGGCGCCCAATATTCTGGCTGAACTTGTCCCGGATACAAATCATGTGGAAGTGTCGATTCACTCCTGAGAGGCAGGACAGTGGGTTGAGGATTAAGACAGCATCTCTGGGCAGAGGACATGGGTGTAGGAGGGGCAGGAGTGTGCAAGCCGCAGGTGCAAGTGTTGCAGGAGTCACGTGTCAAGGGGGAAGGCAGGTGGGTGTTCCAGAGGCTAGGGTGTATAGAAGGCGGGTCCAGAGCAAGGGGCTGCAGAGGCGGGGAGAGCGGAGGCGTTCCCTGGGGTAGGAGTGTCTCAAGGGCAGGGAAGTCAGGAGTGTCCCCAGGGAGAGGGCTTCTCGGGCAGGAAAGTCATGGGCTCTTGGACTAACAGGGCACCCCAGAGTGGGAGGTCCCGTCCCGTGCGGGGTCGCAGGCTCCGCCAGCCCGCCCGACGGTTTATCCCGCCCCACCCCCACGCCGGTGCGCGGCGCGGCGCGGCGCTCACCGACAGGCTTGTGGCCCAGCATGGCGTGGAAGAGGCACACCTCCACCTCAGGGCTCCACACCACGGTCTCCTCAGCAGGGCTCGGGGCTGCCTCACCTGGGCCCTTGTCGCCTGGGGCGCCCGTGCCGCCTACCTCGGCCTCCCCCATGGCCGCCGGCGAGCGACGAGCGCCCGGCGCAAGAAGGGATACTACAGGCTCCGCGCAGGCGCACTTGGTATGGAGGGCGCGCACTCGCTGGACTCGAGAACGCCGCGTGCCCGCGTCCGCGCAGGCGCAAAGAAGGCTGGCTTCCGGTGCAGCAGCGACTCCTGGTGGTTGACCCTTTTACTGCCTACGGCTCTGTCGGGAACAAACCTTAACACTTTAAATTTGCACTAGCTGGGCAGTGGTGGCGCACGCCTTTAGTCCCAGCACTTGGGAGGCAGAGACAGGTGGATTTCTGAGTTCGAGGCCAGACTGGTCTACAGAGTGAAGGGCTATACAGAGAAACCCTGTCTCGAAAAACCAAAAAAATAAAAAAAAATGCACCAGCTGGGCGACTTTAATCCTAACCCTGGGGAGGGAGAGGCAAGCGGATCTCTTTGAGTTCTGAGTCAGCCAAGTCTGTATAGCATGACACACAGCCCAAAAATCTGAGTAGATAACTTGGGAAAGAACTTGGAAAAGAACTCAGGCTGCACAGGTAGAAGTGGCAGGTGTGTCTCCCCTTGCCAGTGATAAGATCGTACAATATGTAAATTACACTTCACTGAAACTGTTTAAGAAAAATATAGTTGTGTTTTTTTTTGTTGTTGTTGTTGTTTTTGGTATTTCGAGACAGGGTTTCTCTGTGTAGCCCTCGTTGTGCTGGAACTCACTCTATAGACCAGGCTGGCCTCGAACTCAGAAATCGACCTGCCTCTGCCTCCCAAGTGCTGGGATTAAAGGCCTGCGCCACCACTGCACTGTAAGAAAAATATAGTTAAAAAAAAAAAAACAAAAAAACCCAGGGGCTAGTGAGATGGCCTGTCCAATAAAGGTCCTTATGCACATACCTGATAAGTGGAGCACCACCCCTGGATCCTAGAGGGGGCAGGAAAGAAGCAAGTTGCTCTTTCCTGGAGTTGCTCTCTAGGGCTGGAGAGATGGCTCAGTGGTTAAGACCTCTGTTCTACCAGAGGTCCTGAGTTCAATTCCCAGCAGCCACATGGTGGCTCACTACCATCTGTAATGGGATCTGATGCCCTCTTCTGGTGTGTCTGAAGACAGCTACAGCGTAGCCATATACATCAAATAAATAAGTAAAAAAACCCTTGCACTCTAACCTCTATATGTATGACATGGTATATGCACACGTGCGCAATGCACCATAAATAGTTTAAAAATTTAAAGCCCAGCAACCACATGTTGTAGGAGTGAGGCTCTGCTTATCTCTCAGCAGCCCTGGTCTGGGTGTATATGACAGTCCCAGATGCTTCCTTGGCATCAAAAGACAGAAATCCGGGTCCTGTTGGCCTTGCCACCTACCTGTACCTCTATCCTGTCCCTACAGTGAAGTGGGTGGGTGATTGATTCAGGCTATCAGAATTTCAGGCAAGTGTTAGTAGCTGTACATGAGATTGGATAGGGCCAAGTGTTGGACACAGCAGCCTTAAGAACATGGTCCCTACTGGGTAAGAGTCACCCCAGTCAGCTGTGCCATGGGCCCTACCCTGCCACCTATCCAGGTTCCTTTACTTACCCATCCCTCAGCCATGGGCAGGCATCAGAATCCCCTTCCTGACTGATGCCTCTCAGCTGTGTGACTAAGATATTGAGAGCCTTTGTAAGACTGTGTTCTCCTTTGTGCCACAGGGGCCACTGTAGCTCTGAACTCTTGGGTATTGATAAGAATCGTCTGCTGACTGCCACAAGCCTTGAATCCAGTCCAGGCCCCTTATTCAGGCCTGTAACCAGACAATGCTCACATCAGGGAACCATGGAGGGTGCAGGCTCTGGCCAGTCTCATTGTCTGAGACAACTCAGAGCTCAGAGCCAGTCAGCTGTCTGTGACCAGGCCTAGGCTGTCCCACTGTGAAAGGGTAGCTGGTGGGAAAGTTCCCACAATGCCATTGGGAGGGATGTGACCCCCAAGGGGTGTGGGGTCACTGCTATCATGTGGAGGTATGATGCAGCTGGGAGTTATGATCTCACAGGGCCCGTGCCCTTGTCTCTGGCTGGCTGGTGTGCAGAACTTGGCTTAGTTACTGTAAGGCTGAGTGAAGCATAATCTACCATCTGGAACTTGCCATTAAGCAAGTTCCCAGCCTAAGAGCTGCCACACATTAAGTGCCCAGGAGCTGGTGTGCAGAATAATATGCTGATTTTTCTCTGAATACCTGGGGCATGGTGGACTCTGCTGCTGACTGCTTCTGGTTGTAGTCCACCTTAGTCTCACCCCTATCCAGTAGGATCTCCCCTCAATGTGGAACACCTCCTTCCACAGGGAGCTTCCCTATGTAACCCTCAACCTCATCTATCCTAGCTGGTCCTCTGTTCTGTGCGGCCTCTGTACTCAAACCGTATCCCGCCAGCCATGATGCTTGCTAACATCCGTCTGTCAGTTCAGACATATCCTGGAATGTGTGGCTGGCAGTGTAGACTTGATGCCTACAGATAGGGTTAGATGGTTTAGGAGAGAAGAATGACTTCATTCTTTCTTCCCACGAAGCCACAGCCAGTCCCTGCAGAACAGACTCTCTGTCAGGTAGTAGGAAGTGGCCGAGCACCAAGGGCAGCAGCTAAGACTGCCAAATATCCCATGCTAACTTCTCATTTTCACGAACACACAGGCTCTGTAGTCCAAACCCATGAATTAAGAGGAAGCAGTGCTTGTTCATTTTGTAGCTCTCCTGTGATTATCACTCTCTAACAAGGAGCTGTAGAGAAATCCCTAGCCCATGATCATGTGTGTGATCCCACAGCTCCAAAGTGAATTCACACCTGTTGGGAGCGGAGAGGTTCCTTCAAGATAGAAGGGTTTCTTTGGCCTGGAGCAGGTGTCTGTGTTGGCATGCCACCAACTTGCTGTAGAATTCGCTGGTGAAGTTTGCTCAGTATTGTCTTCTCTGTGAGGTCTTCAGGTGGTTCCAGGTGGCCAGAATATAATCAGCTTTGTATCAAGGCTCCCTACTTCCCAGATACAAAGTGGACAGTGATATCCACTAGCCAATTGGTCAAGTTTTTCTTCATTTGTTGGGACCCCTGCTGCTCAAGTCTTTTATACAAGATGGATAAAAGTGCTGGGATTCCTGATCCCAGGGTGAGGGGTTCAGACTGGGCCCAGGTGACAAATAGAGGTCCTAGAAAGGCTCTTCCTCATTTAATGAATATACATCCCTAATAGTTTATACACCAGTCTAGTTTACTTTGACCAGTGTGAACTAACCCCAGGCTGTGTCTAAGCCTCAGCCAACTGTTATTTCTATTTATTTATTTATTTATTTATTTATTTATTTACCGATTCAAAGTATTATGTATCCCAGGTTAGCCTCAAACTCACTCTGGCCAAAGATTACTTTGAACTTCAGTTCCTGTTCCTCCACCTCCTAAGTGCTAGGGTAACAGGTATCTGCTAGTGTATATGCTGGGGACTGAACCTGGGGCTTCATAGATGCCAGGGAAGAACCCTACCAATGGAGGTGCATCTCCAGCCTCCTAAATGGCATTGCTCGTCTGAGGATCTGATGCTGTCTCTGGAAGGAGGTGGTCACTGCTAACTAGAAGGAGCCTATCTCCATTCCTGAAGGAACATTTAGCTCCTGTTCACAAGAACTGGACCCAATGGAGAGAGTGTTTGTAAAGGCTCTGGTCAGATGCCATCCATCTGCTTTGGCCACATTGTCTCTTTGCAGACTGCATCTATGAAGCGGTGAAATTTCCTACAGCATGACTGGCCCCACTTTACTCCCTTAGCACAGGACTCTGGAGGACAAGTTCAGCTTTGGAGTTAGCCTGCTGTGGATCCTGTTTACCTGTGGATCCTGTTCACCAGTGTTCACCTGATAGTAATGGGCCATCCTCTGAACCTTACCTGAACACTGAGAGCAGCTATGCTGTCCTCTCCTGTGGGCTGTGGAGCGTTGGAAGTAGGGAGCCTAGAACTAAGCGGCCATTGGATAGGACCCTTGAGTTTCCAATTCAGGCTCAGTCTTTCCCTACTGGGATTGCAGCTAGGTAGGATACCCATGCCCTGATTGACATAGCTTAGCTCCACCCCCTCTATCTTCCTGTTTGTGGTAAGTTGGTGTGATTAAGGACCTAGGTAATTATTTCCATTCTCCTTAATTGTTGTCTTCCAAAGCTATGGGCTTCACTGGAATTTACAAAGGCCTTCGGGTGAGAACCTGCTGCAACCTGTCTTGCCTGTAGGAGGCAGTGCTCACCAACTCTTTGGATGCAAACCTCCATTCCAGCTCTGAAATCCACCACCAGCAAGACCCAAGAGAAGGTGCACTTCTGAGCCTTTCTAATGTTTTAATAGGACCCAGCTCTTCAGAAGGGACCTATGAAAGATTGCTATAATACCCAGAAGGCAGGTATTTCTCTCTGGACCTTGGCTCAGTGTGCTTACTTTAAAGGATCAGATCCCGGGATCACCCTGGGACATACTACCCCATGGCAGTATTGTTCTGAAGGTCATGTGGGGTGGGGATGGAGCTCACCATCTTTGTTTTTTAGTCTTGGGAAAGATGAGAGCTCCCTGTCTATCTGTTGTCTTCATGTGTGACAACAACTCTTCTGTCACATCTGTTTGTTATCATGAACCACACCTGGCAGGCAGAACTTTGTCCATCTGGTGAGGGGTGACTTAGAGAGCCAAGTAGCTTTGCCCAGGTCCTGAGCTGTCCAACTGAGGAATGAGGAAGAGTGTCTCTGCTCACAGGCCAGTGGTGGCATCTGCCAATGGGTTTTGTGTCACTAAACTTTTCAAGAAACCTTAAAAGCGATGCCCCTATTAGCCTCTGGAAGATAGGGAAACTGAGGCACAGGAATGTTTGGTGTCTGCTATTCTGGGTGAGGGAGGCAGGTTTCACAATGTGATCCAGGACACCGGCTGTTTCCTGCTCTGGAAGTGGTGAACCTGGAATCGTCCTTCACATTTTCTGCCCAGATGACTTCCCTTTCTCTGTCCCCAGGAACCCCTGCTAGTTTCCTGTGGATGGAGAGGTGCAGAACAGCAAAGGCAATGGGGCGCAGTATTGGGGTTAGTAGTCTTCCCCGGAAGAAGCCTGCATAGGAAGATGTTCTGGCTTGGGATTTGATCCTGGGGCAGTGTGCAGGCAGCTAGCTGGTCATGGACTCAGGCCCTTCCTCTTGGCCTCTCAGGGTTTGTTTCTTGATCTTAGAGTGTTTATTGATGTTGGCTTTGAACATTACTCATGACTCAGCCAAATGTCAGCAACATCTCTGCCTACAGGGCTGCCTCCTCCTCCTCCTCCTCCTCCTCCTCCTCCTCCTCCACCTCCTATTCTGTAACATTAAGACTTTAATGTTGTGTGATGGAGAGAGCCATTATTCTCAGCTCAGATCCCTGGGGCCCTGGGCAATTATGACTTCAGAGGCTAAAGGACAGCAGTGCGACTATTGCTCCATCCATGGGGGCTATGTCTGTGTTACTAATTGTTTCAGCCTCAAGGAGTTCCACTGTGACCAAGAAAGGCTGAATGTGTCTTTACAAGGATTGACAGGGTCCCCATTAATCTAGCTTTCAGAAGCCAGCACTACTCTCTCTATGGACCAACGGAAGTAACAACCAGTGTTCTCTTTGTAGAAGCAATTCTTTTTACAGACATAAGGAGTCATTCCGAGATAGTTCAGTCAGAACAGTGGTTGCCATGCAAGCATGAGGACCTGACTTTAGCTCCTAGAATCCACATTGCAAAATTGTGGGGCTGGAGAGATGGCTCGGCAGTTAAGAACACTGACTGCTCTTCCAGAGGACCTGGGTTCAATGGCCAGCACCCACATGGCAGCTCATGTCTGTCTGTAACTGCAGTTCCAGAGGATCTGGCATCCTTACACAGACACATAGGCAGGCAAAACACCAATGTACATAAAAAGAAATAAATCTTTAAAAAAAAAAAAGTGTGGTATGCATCTGTAATCTCAGTGCTGGAGAGGTTGAGACAAGCAAATTCCTGGTGGAGCCTTGGCTAAGTGGTAGAGCTCCGGGCCAGTGAGAGATTGTTTCAAGAATAAGTTGGATGGAATGAAACTTCAGGTTGGAATGAAACGTCAGGTTGTCCTATGTCTGTCTGTCTGTCTGTCTATCTGTCTCTCTGTCTCTCTCATAAATAGGTATGTGAACAACACACACACACACACACACACACACACACACACACACACACACGACATAGTCCCTGTTAATCCAGCTTCCAGAGGCTAGCTCTATTTTTTTCCCAGAACCAACACAGAGAACAGCAGTTTTCTCTTTGCAGAAGGAACTTTCTTTTTACAAAAAGAAACAGTCTGAAACAAAGTTTCTTCTGCCACAGTACAGTCCTTAAGGCAGTCCCTGGACTTGGCAGCTTTGTAACTGCTGTGCAAATTTGAAGACTGAAGGTCAAAGGCTACCTTGGTAGATACAAAGTTCACTGAAGTGAAGACAAATCTGACATGAGGAAATGTCAACCGACTTCCCCATGTGGTATTGTGGCCAATGGCTGGCATTTCAGATAGGAGAAAGGCATTATTGGTGAGAGCAAGTGGCCACAGGTCCCTAAAGAATTTGAAGCCAGCATGACAGCTGCTGGGGAACCAGTGGCATTGGGTGCGTGAAGGCAGAATTTGACAAAGAAACTGATATGCATCAGAGTCCTGGGTTTCTCCTAGCTCTTTGAACGCTTGGACATGGAACTCTGAAAGGGACCAGAAGGGGCACTGTGCATACAGCTCCAGGTCTGGTTGCCTGAAAGAGGCCATATGAAACACAGGAAAAATACAAGAGCCAAAAAAAAAAAAAAAAAAAAAAAAAAGGAAAATATCTGGTTCCTGGAGCTTACATACCGTAAGAATTTCTGGACTTGCTTGTCTCATAGGGAGAAGGGCAATGTGCAGTTTCTCAGAAGATTGCTACTTGAGGAGTGGATGGAGTGAAGCATGCCTATAATCCCAGTACTTGGGAGGCAGAGTCAGGAGGGTCTCTGTGAGTTCTAGGTACCCTCGTCTATATAGTAAGAGTCTGTGTTAAAAAGGAGGAGGAGGAGGATGAAGAGGAAGATGATGGTGGTGAGGAGGAGGAAGAGGAAGATGAGGAGTAGGAGGAAGAGGAAGATGATGATGAGGAGGAGGAGGTAGAAGAAGAGGAAGAGGAGGAGGAAGAAGAGGAAGAGGAGGAAGAGGAAGAGGAGGAAGAAGAGGAGGAGGAGGAGGAAGAGAAGGAGGAGGAGGAGGAGGAGGAAGGGAGAAATGGTCCCTGCAATCTGTTATTCTAGATTCTGACAGCAGCAAGCAGTTACTGAAGAAGGTGGTAGAGGTACTTTAGGGGGAGGGGCAGGAATAACCTACCTGACTGCAACAATGAATGGACCAGGCTGCAGCCAAAGACCAGAGGATTCAAGGTCTAACACAGATTGTCAAAGATGCCCCCAGGAAGGTGTATAAGACATGTTGTGTAAGGTAACTGGGAGATGAAGCAGAGATAAGAGAAGAAAAGGAAGCCAAGGATCAGAAAGCAGGGTTTTCAAAGTAAACGAAATATACTGCCTGTTCTACCAAAGGGTTGACTGGGACAAAGGAAACTCAGTTTTTAGAGGAAGTTAGTGATAAGTCATTTTCTGCCAACTAAGCAAGCCAATTCAAGCCAACTTAAAGTATCTGAAGGCAGGTTTATTGGGGGGACAGCTCTCAGGCAGGATCATTGGTCCCAAGGAATGGGGCCAGGGAAGTTGCCTTGGGGAGAGAGACAGAGGAGGGGGGAGAAGGAAGGGGGAGGGAGGGAGGGAGGGAGAGGGAGAAGGAGAGGGAGAGGGAGAAGGAGAGGGAGAGGGAGAGGGAAAGGGAGAAAGATAGAGACAGAGAGAGAATGAGAATGCATGGGGTGGGGAGGCCAACATTTCTGGATTATATAGGGAAGTTTTTTCTGAGGGAGGGGGAGCCCAGCCCCCACTGGAATGTTCGGGCATAGTGTGTGTGGCATATGTTAGCTATGCCCTGTAACAGGTAGGGACTGAGAGATGCTGGGAGGACTTGGAGGCCAGGTCTGCTTTGGAATGTTAACTACGGACCTCAACAACAGTAGCAAGCGCACCACTTGTTAAGAATCCCTCCCAAGTAAGCATCTTCCAAAAATCAAAATATATGCTCAAGTTTCATTTCTCCCTAGCAACCACAATGTTTTCAATCAGCCAATCCAATAAGAATATGAGGCTGAGTTCTGATTACTCAGAGTGAGCCATGGGATGCTTTGTATTATGGATCAAACAAACAAACAAATAAAACAAAACAAAAAACCTTGGAACCCCACAGGGTGTGGTTGCTTGTTGGTTTAGCATGGTATGCACCCTCCTGCAGAAGCAAATCACTTTGCCCTGCTGACATACTTTGGATCGTGTGGTCATTTTCTTGAGACCTCAGACCTATACCCAATAGTTTGACACTCAATGTGTCAAACCTGTGGCCGAGGGTTTTCATACCGAGAGGTGCACCCATTGCCTCGTTGCAACAGTCCTGGGTGTGGAGACACTCTCCCACTTCAGAACTAATGGAATCCCCAAATCGAAAGTAAGTTGGTAACATGGGGATAAGGCCCCTATGCAAGCTTTGCAGCAAACGTGTAACTTCGTGCATACATCAAGGTAGGAAAACATTAAAAATGTCAGAACAGCCTTGGTGGTTAAGACATCCAGGAAGATCTTTGAGTATGACTGAAATGCATATTCTAACAGAAAGCAAGGGTGGACTCTCCTTCCTCTGTTCTGGTCTCCTCCGAGGAACCTGGCTTGAGACAGTAAGCAATTCTGGCAGAGTATAAGAAACCTCCACATGCGATCCAAGGACACAGGTCTGGAGGATTCCTTCATAGGACTGTAACTGACCCATCAATAGAAAAGGGTCTCCATGATGCTTTACTGCCGGGACTAGCCTCAGCAGATCTTCCTCCTTCTTGGTACCTTTTAAGGCAGGGTTGCTGTTCAATAATAAAATGTTTACCTGTCTTAAGTCTGAGTCACTGTGCTTGCCGTAGCTAATCTGCCTGAGTTCCTCTTAGGCTGGACGCTGCAATCGCTGGCATTTAGCACCTCATCTTAAAGCAGCAGGGGATTAAGTAAAGTAGTCTTTGTTCTATCTCCGCAGGAACTACAGGGCTCTAACTCCCAGCCTGCTAGATGAAGTTCTAGGAAGAAAAAGGGACATTTTGAAAAATGACTTCAACCTTTATTTCTATGTTCTCTCTAAAAAATTTTCTATAAAAGTTCTATAAGAAAAGGGGAATGGTAGTTAAGTAAGGGATTAATTGCTAGAGCTTTTTCCCTCTTGTCCAGATGCCTCCCACTTGTCTGGCCAGGAGGAGGTTTGGAGCAATAAACTTCTATTGAACCAGGAGATGAGAGTCAAGCTCACAGAAGGAAAAACTTTTATACAAGCAAATATGCATAAACTCACATAAATTCACACACAGATTTATGCACACACATTCATAAATCTCCATTTGAACCAGTTGGGTCCAACTTACATGCTATCTCATAATTACACACTTACATGCACTTACACATACTTACATATGCATATGGAGCAAAAGACCAAGTGCCTGTGCAGAAAGAATGCACTCATTCTGGATGAAAAATGAGCTCCAATCTTTATTGCACAGAGAAAGAAAAAAGCTTCCACCATTTATTGCTAAATGAATTAAACCCAAGTCTGTAAGAAGAAAGGTTTGCTCTCTTTAGTAAGAGAGCTAAGCCTGCCTTGCTATTAAGAGATGACTTGTTCCGTCCCATGGTCAGGAGAAGCCTGCCTGCTCCTTCTGCTCTCTCTGCAGCTTCTCCTTCTTCCTCTTTCCCTCTGCATTCTGCACGTTGCTCTCTTAATATTTTAAGTTGCTTTATAGTTTTAAGTTATTCCACTCTGCGTTCTCCTTCTAATCTTGCTTTCTCCTCCTGCTCTGATAAAACAATGCCCTTGCTCCCAATGCCTTCTCTCTCCAATGTCATGCCCCTCAATGTCATTTTCCTAGTCTTCTGTACCTTTTCTAGGAGAATAGATCACACGGTTTTTCCAAGCATCCGTTTTTGTTTATTTGTTTTGTTTTTTGAGACAGGGTTTCTCTGTATAGCCCTGGCTGTCCTGGAACTCACTCTGTAGACCAGGCTGGCCTCAAACTCAGAAATCCGCCTGCCTCTGCCTCCCGAGTGCTGGGATTAAAGGCATGTGCCACCACAGCCCGGCCTAAATATCCTTTGTTAAACGACTCTCTCATTGAAGCCTGTTTCCAAGAGTCTGTTCTGTCAGGATCTGTGGACATGGTGGTCACTCTGCACGGGAAGGGAAGCAGGAGCCAGTGTCTGACTTCTGTCTTTTCTCTACAGAGCCTACGCTCCTGGGCTGGGTCATTTCTTGGCATTTGGAGAAGGTCCCTGGGTGATTTCAGAGAGACCAACCAGAAGAAAATTAAACGACAGCATCTTCTCTGGATCCTCTACGTCTGTGCAGCCCTCCCCCGTAGATACGCACTCTGCTGTGCTATGGGGTCTCTGGTACTCCGTCCCCAGCCCATCCTCTCTGGGACCTCACCTGAGATCCCCCATCCTTCCCAGCCTCCTACCCCTGTCTCCAGCCTCCCCTGAAGTTTGTCTCTCCTCTGGTGGTTCCAGTGGTTTGGGTACCCTTAGCTCCAGCTGCCCGCATGACATCACTTTTCCCAACACACACACACAAACACACACACACACAACACACACACACACAACACACACACACACACACAAATTCACAATGAGTTTATACAAACATACAAGAACACACAACACACACACAAACATGCACACAATGCAACACACAGCAACACACACTCACACCCTTTTTTTAAAACCAGAAGTTCATTAGAAGTTCAAACATAAACTCAAATCATAGATCGAGTAAGAAGTTTACAACAGAGAATGTTTACACGAATATCCATTAGGAGTAACTATCTGGCTAAACATCCATCACCTGTCACCAGCTCTGCAGGTTCATGGAGAGTTAAAGACCATAACTTTAAGTTAATAGTGAAGATTTGTATACATAAACCCAGTCAATATTTTATCTTTGTTCTTGCACCTATAGTAAATCCTTAGTTCCCTTTTTATGACCTTTGGTTAAGGGTTTTACAACCTCTTGGAATGTGCTCTAAGTTGTAGGTGCCGGCTTGCTATCTCAGAAGCAATTAACTCGTGACATTTGAAGACTGGTGGATATCTCAATGTAGTTTTGACATCAGAAAGGACATTAATAGCAGTCCTATTATAAAAGAGCTCAATAATTACTAATATAATTTTAGGAATTCTTACAGGATCATCATTAAGAACTAAGAAATCATCTATTTGTCTACATAGCATCACTACAAGACAGTACATCTTCATTCTGCAGAAATCTGCTCAAAGGGGTGGGCTAACACCTAATGATTGTTATATATATTTAATAATAACAGGAAAAGCACATTAATAATAGCAAGAATCTTTCCTAAAATGAAATCTCATGAGCCTTGCCTGAAGAAGCAAATCTGTCGTAGATTTTAATCTGTGGTGGAACCATCTCAGAAAGATCACCTGCTAGTTTTTAGCTTCTCCTTGATGTCTTCTGGCACTTTACAGCATAGGAAATGGGGCGTTTAAACCTCTGACCATGATGTTTTAGGAAAACCCTGCTAATTAAGGTCAAAGTCTACCATTGTCCAGATAGCCTTCTGGGCTCGGAGCAAAGTGGAGGACTCCCTTCACCAGCAGGGCTTCCCCTTCTCTGACCTTAACCTCCACATGCCTCTACCTGAGGAACATCATGCAGCCTTAGTTGGATTATAGGTTCAACTTCCTTTCTCCTGATAAGAACCCGTTCAGCTAGACTGAGATTCCTGAAATGTCCATGCTAATGAGGCACCTCAGTACCTTAAGCCTTCAGCTAATGAACTTTGCCCACCCTGGATATTCCGACTCTTTTACCCAAAACTATAGATAATCCTTGACTCACCCCAAGTAAAGTTGATCTGTTTCCCTGAAGTTGGTCCTAGGGAGACCATTTGTACTCATGGCTGTCCGATTGACTCTGCTCCCTTCATCCTTGTGGGCTGGTGGACAATGACCCACAGATGTCACACACACAAGACAGGGAGGGATCCTCTTTTAATAAGGAGAAAGATAAGAAAACTCTGAAACCAATACTAATAAAATTCTCCCAGATAGCCCCTGGGAGCATGTGCTCTAACGTCCAGGCAATAACTGCAAATGAAAGGAAAAGAAACAGAAGATGAATCAAGAGCTGTTGTATTTGTCATCCATTCAGGCCTCCAGCATGAGCAGCCCTAGCCATTTATTTTTTCGAGACAAGGCTTCACTGTATAGTCTTGGCTGTCCTGGAACTCACTCTGTAGACCAGGCTGGCCTTGGACTCACAGCGATCCTCCTGCTTCTGCCTTCTGAGTGGCCCCAGCCATTTTAAACTACTAGTCTTTGAGCTAAAATATGGTTCCAGTGAAGACTGTTTGTGGCAACTTTTTATAGAACATGGTAGTAATAAAAGTGCTGCGAGTCAAAGGGGAGGAGGATTGTGCTTTGCTAGAGACCAGTGACTTGGAAACAACAACAACAGCAACAAAGAAAACAGGGGGAGGAGCCTGACAGGAGGAGGAGCCTGACGGGAGGAGGAGCCTGTCGGGAGGAGGAGCCTGACAGGAGGAGGAACCTGACGGGAGGAGGAGCCTGATGGGAGGAGGAACCTGGCGGGAGGAGGAGCCTGACAGGAGGAGGAACCTGGCAGGAGGAGGAACCTGACGAGAGGAGGAACCTGACGGGAGGAGGAGCCTGACGGGAGGAGGAGCCTGATGGGAGGAGGAGCCTGACGGGAGGAGGAGCCTGATGGGAAGAGAAGTCTGACTGGAGGAGGAGCCTGACGGGAGGAGGAGCCTGATGGGAGGAGAAGTCTGGCTGGAGGAGGAACCTGACGGGAGGAGGAGACTGACGGGAGGAGGAGCCTGACAGGAGGAGGAACCTGGCAGGAGGAGGAGCCTGATGGGAAGAGAAGTCTGACTGGAGGAGGAACCTGACGGGAGGAGGAGACTGACGGGAGGAGGAGCCTGACAGGAGGAGGAACCTGGCAGGAGGAGGAACCTGACTGGAGGAGGAACCTGACGGGAGGAGGAGCCTGATGGGAGGAGGGACCTGGCAGGAGGAGGAACCTGACTGGAGGAGGAACCTGACTGGAGGAGGAGCCTGATGGGGGCAGGAACCTGACCAGTTTCTTTGGTCACTTTCCCCCAGTGCCTGAGCTCTCCCGCTCAGCTCTGGTTTACCCTGCTCTTCTCTTTCCTTCTAAGGGTCTCATTCTGGACCCTGGAGCCCCAGCTCCTCTTCAGCTTTCACTCAAAATTAAGAAAGGAAACCAATGTCAGAAGGCTTTCCAAAGTCTTCCCTTCCCAACAAGATATTTATTTAATTGATGTTCCCAGTCAGAGAGATTCCCCTAGATGCGGAGGCATAGGATTTGTCAACCTCTCCCTTCCAGTTCGAGATCCAAAATTTTTAAAGGGAGTGGAGGACTCTGAGAGAAGATGATCAACTGAGAGCAACTGAGATCTGAGAAGGCTGATCAATTGGATCAATTCCTTGGACCCCGACTATATTCCTGACCTAAGCTGATGTCTCTGTTGAGCATTCCTTTATCTGATAAAAAGAAAAAATACCTAACGGGTTATAATGATAGAGAATGCAAAGTTCTCCAACCAACAACCAGCATGGAAGCTGGTCCATTGATACGACACTTGGGATCTTTGAGACTTAATCATGGGGCTGGAGAATCAGAGAACTAGTACTCTGGTCCTGGAATACGAATGAAGCCTTTGATGAACAACGAGGAAGGGAAGAAGGGCCAGCCGAGTCCCCTGAAAGGTTGAAGGATCTGATGAGAAAGCACCCTTGATTGGATGAAGGAGAGGACATGGAGGACGGATGCTAAAGTTGTATTTGTAACTAACAGCTGGACAGACATAGTGAAAACGTTACAGAAGACTGGAGGCTGAAAGGGCAGAAACTTAGAAGGGTAATGAGAGAGACCCAAAAGGTCTATGTAAAAAAGGATGAAGTAACAAAATGATAAAAGATAAAAGCAAGAAGATAAAAGCAAAAGGCAAGGATAGGGCCTGGAGGAGTGGCTCAGTGATTAAGAGAATATGCCATTTGTCCAAAGGATCTGAATTCAGTTCCCAGAACCGAGGTCAGGCGCTCACAAATGCCTATAACTCCAGTTCTAGGGGGTTATGATGCTTCTGGCAAAGATAATGTTGACAACTATAAACCAAGCCAATGAGGGTATTTCAGGACTCAGGAATTTAAGGGCCAAGTCATCAGAGGACACCCCAGTGGGACCAATGCAGGAGAAATATCCCAGAGGGAAAGATAGGGCAAATGTTTTAAGTTTAGTGGGAAAGGGCATTTCAAAAGGGAGCTGCCTCGGGGGAAAGGGAACAGGAAATAAAATAAACCTCTTCTGTCTTTTGATGAAGACTTGGGAATCAAGGGTTGCTTTTTATCAGTTCCCACTGGGAGCCCTTCATATACTTGAAGACGGGATCAGAGAGAGAAGAGAAATTGCTTTTCTGGGTCAACTTTGGGGCTGCATGCTCCTTCATACCCTAGACAGAACAAAGGGAATAAATATCTTTGTCATCCAACGCCATAGTTACAGGGTTTAACATGTAAAAATTTAAATCATTATTTGAAAAAATTTTTTTTTTTCGAGACAGGGTTTCTCTGTGTAGCCCTGGCTGTCCTGGAACTCCCTCTGTAGACCAGGCTGGCCTCGAACTCAGAAATCTGCCTGCCTCTGCCTCGAGTGCTGGGATTAAAGGCATGCGCCACCACTGTCTGGCTTATTTAAAATATTTTTATGTAATACATTTGCTCATATTCTTTCCCTCTATCCCAACACACATACAATAAAGAAAACCAAACATGCACACATGTGCACACACATGCACACACACACATGCACAGATGCACACACATGCACAGATGCACACACAT
>JADRCH010000172.1:1308823-1320296 GCA_019843965.1 Rhynchomys soricoides
CTCCTCCTCTTCCTCCTCCCCCTCTTCTTCCTCTTTCTCCTCCTCTTCCTCCTTTTTCTCCTCCTCCTCTTCATCTTTCTTCTTCAAGATGACAGGGTTTCTCTGTGTAGCCCTGGTCAACCTGGAACTCATTCTGTAGAATAGGCTGGGCTTTGAACTTGGAGACTGGCCTGTCTCTGCCTCCCCAGTGCTGAGATCAAAGGCATGCACCACTACACCCAGCCAACCTTTTCTTTAAATAGAACCTTGGAGAGGAATTCAATCTGGGCCTGAATGATAACACTTTCTCTTTGGGCAAACTCAGACAGTCCACAGTCTTGTCCCAAAGAATTTTCTCAGATCCTTTGACATGGCAGAGACAGGCATAGTCCTGAAGAGATGACTAGCCTTATCAACCAGCGACTCTGCACCCTAAAAGAAAACAAAACAAGCTACCAGAGCATGTGAATCCTCATCAGCCCCTCATTCTCAGCATCTGGCTGGTTCACAGATCAGCCGTTCCTAAACGATCTGGAAGAGGGCACATACTTGGCAGCGAATCCAGCAGCACTGTGCCTTCCTGTGCTACTGTATATATAGGAAAATCTCCTTGGTACAGGCATTTTTGACATCATCTATTTTGGATACAGCACCTCCTGGGCCAATATTGACTTCAACCATTTCCACAGTCCCCCACCCCACCCACAGCCCCCCCAGCCCCAGAGACCAGTGACAGCTCATCAGTAACTACTGGGAATTCAGACTCCAAAATATCAAACTTAGATCTTCAACATCCAGGTGAAGGAAGTGTCAGCAGAAGACAGCACTATGGTAGTCATCACCAGCAAACTCTTAGTGCCGGTCAGGTCTTTGCTGATCTCAAGGACAGCTTCTGTAAGTCTTGGGCAAAGTGATGGAAGAGCGCCCCCTGGTGTTCCATCCAGAAGCCTTTCTGTCCCCATAATATGGCTACAAACATCCACTCTGCACACTGAATCACCTTCGGCTGTTAGGAGAACCTGATGCCTGGCAGTGCCTGAGTCAATGTTCAACTTCGAAGATGTTTCTTCCCATTCTGGATTTCCCCAGCTACTTTATGAATAAAATCTCCAGTGTCCTGGTAGAACAAGTCTCTGATGTCTGAAAGAACCACAGGAGAAGACCAAGCTTGCTTTCTCAAGGACCTGGTGAAGTGGAAACTTAAGGGAAACTTCTTTGGAAAGTCGGTTGGATGGTGTTTTGCTGGGGCAAACACGTGAAGGAATGTTTCGTTAAAGTGGACACAGGTGAAAGCCTAAGGCAGACTCATGAACGAGCATTTCGCTGAAGGAGATACAAGAGAGAGGATGCTCTGCTAAAGCAAGCATGCGAAAGGACTCGAGATGAAGGACTCTTTGCCAACAACACCCAAATATTGGCCCGCCTTACATTGCATAGTTGAGCTGCATTTGTCAGGACTCCATAGAGAGAAACACACCAAAAAAATGTCTGGTGATATGCTGCAGTTTTTTGCTGCTTCCACAGACTCAGTCTGATTGGCAGAGGAATGTCAGCTGAGACAGGTGCATGTGCTGAGATAAGACCCGTGGAGGACACGTGATGTTTGGAGGGTGTAAATAGAACTCAATGGACAGCCGCAGAGGCTGAGCAACACTTGCTGGTCTCACATCTTTGCTGATCTTCAATTCGCCCGCCTTAAGAGAACTTCTGGTGTACCTCCCTGGTTCCTCCTGCTGACTCGTGCTGAGGAGGCTGAGGCCTGGCTGTCTCTGCTAGGTAGTGCCACAGCTGATGATTCATGTTTGCTATACTACTCTATCTAACTGGACTGCTGGTATATCCGTGAAATGTTTGAGTAGATCGACCTGCTGCTGCTGACTTGTGAACAGAACTGCCAATTATTAGACAACACAGATGGGAGTTGCTCCAAAGAACCATTCCTAAGTAGAGCCACTTCCCTGTATCCTTTCTTTCCCACTACCTCTGGTGGGTGGTGGGCTACAAGGGAGGTTAAAGTGTTTAAGAACCAGCATTGAAAATAGGTTCTGGAAAAATTAAAATTACAGCCTAGCTGTGGACTGGGTCAATGAGTTCCAGAATCAGAGGTCTGAATCAATCTTTAGATCTCAAAATTGAGGTACTAAGTAGGCAAGACAGCAAGCCTGAGGATTTGAATTCAGAACCCAGAACATATTTTTAAAAGCCAGATATGTTGGGGGGAGGGGCTAGAAAGATGGCTCAGTAGTTAGGAGCACTGTCTGCTCTTCCAGAGGGCCCAGGTTCATTTCCAGCACCCAGATGGCTGCTCATAACCGTCTGTAACTCCAGATGGATCTCCAGTGCCTTATTTTGCCCCCCCCCGGGGCATTGTCACATGTAGTACATAGGTACACATCCAAGCCATGTAGTACACAGGCACGCATCCAAGCCAAACACCATACAAGTACAAAAAATTAAAGATCCAGATGCAATAACATTGATGTGCAGTTCTAGCATGCCTACAGTGAGATAGAGGGGGACACGGGAGATTTGGAATAGTTAGCCTAATGTATACAGCAGAGCAGAAGAAACAGATCCTGATTCAACGAGGGAGGCAAGTAAGCTGTCTTCTGACCTCCACACACATGCTGTGGTTATACATGGCACCCCAACCTCACAGCACACACACACACACACACACACACACACACACGCACACGCACATGCACATGCACCCTAAACAAGAAAGGATTAGAGTACTGACTCAGCACAAAACAGACCAAGTATTCAAAATGGTCTGAAGACTAAGACACTGCTCCCTGGTATGGTTAAGGAAAGTTTTCATTGTGATTAAGAGAAAAAATACATCTAGAGGCATCTAGAAGAGTCCAGAGCAGAGGGGAAAGCATACAGACTGGGTCAGAGCTGTCTGTCAGAGAAGGGAGAACAGTGAGAGTAAAGAGATAGTGGGGGAGGGGGAGAAACCTTGCCATTATCAAGAGAACGTGCACACACATGCTCACACACGGACACACATGTATACATGCAGTGTACGCACACACATGCACACATATGCACACACTCACACACACAATGCACACATAAGCACACATGCACACATATGCACACATGCACACACATATGCACACACAGGTGTACATGCAGTGCACACACATGCACACATATGCACACACTTACTTACACAATGCACACACATGCGTACACATGCACACACAGGTGTACATGCAGTGCACACACATATACACATATGCACACACACAATGCACACATATGCACACATGCACACATATGCATACACATGCACATGCACACACACACACACACACAAACACACATATGAAGCGGTAATTTGCTAATCTGCTCTGAACTCCCCAGTGGGTGCGTGTGTCTCCTCTACACATGTCCAAATGTTTTGGATTTCTGAAAGAAAGACACACACACACACACACACACACAGCCTTATTTTTAACATGCCTTGATCAGCGCAATGGCTGGGCATTTCCAAACCTCCCCATGGCTAGCACACTCTCCCCTCCGACACTCCTGAATTATTACTTTCAAAAATCTGTGTATATTTCTGGATATATGGACTGCCCTTCGGAGTTCGGGGAACTGGAGCTTCTTTTGGACCGGACATCCAACGTGGGTTCTGGGAACTAAACTCAGAATCGTTTGAAGAACACCACTCACTCAAATAGTTACTCCTTAAATTATGGATCAATCTGGCCTTCTGACTGGATGGGAACAAGATCATAGACACATTTAGCTGGTGTGTAGAAAGCAGGGTGTGTGGCTGCTGAGATGGGTGTGTACCAGGAATGTGAGCAGTGGAAGGGTCTATTGCCTTTTTGGCAAGCAAGGATGTCTTGGGGTTCTCTGTACTCCTCTTGCTCAGCGGCACCTGAAGGTGCCTCATCTATGGCACAAAAGTCACATAAAAGCTAGAAAACATGTCAGGAAGGACACAGTATCTGGTGGGCTCTACTGGGCTGTCCTCACCTCTTCCAAGTCATATGGAGTTGAGGGGGCTTGTGCATAAGAGGTGAACATAATTAAAAACAATCCCTCCAGCCCTACAGAGACCCCTGTCCCTGAAGGCAGAAGAAAGGAAACCATTACGACATGGGCTGACCAATGACCCTTAGCCCAAACTGCACAGTACATCCCAGGCGACTGCTGACAGCCTGTAATGACAGAGTTTCTTGCTGCCTTCAGCCAGGCAGACAGGAGTGTTTTCAGAGTAAACAGTTACCAGCTCCTCCAGTGGGAGGACTTGACAGCACCATTTGTCACATGCATGTCATCCCAAACCCACCTGGAGATTGTGGGGCCCATCTGTGCTTGCTAATTGGGAAACAAACTTCCGGGTGCTTCTCAGACAGGAGGCAGTTTAGCTCCTAGCCTCAGGCAGGGACTGTGGAGGCAGGCGCCATCTTCCCTGGTGTTAATTTTAAAGAGATGGATGGCTCCCCATCCTCCTGAAAGACTCCCAACTTGCAGGCCCACTAGAGGCTTATTTAGCTTTTATGAAGGTTTACACACATGTCAAGTACATCTCAATTACAAATGCAAAGTAAAAACTGAAGGAGAAAGTGAGCCTCTCTCCCTTTTTAAACCACGGAAGATAAATTTCTTCTTTCTGCTTTCTGTTGTGCATTTATCGTACCTCCTGGTAACCCTTCTGAGTGCCAACACTGGCTCTCCCTTGAGACTGTGGAGGCTGGCAAGCACAGGGGATATTAGCTATCACCAACAACCCTGGAGGGTGAGCTATCACCACCAATGCTGGAGGGTAGCCTGAGCTATCACCACTGACCCTGGAGGGTAGCCTGAGCTATCACCACCAACCCTGGAGGGCAGCATGAGCTATTACCAACCCTGGAGGGTAGCCTAATCTACCACCACCAACCATGGAGGGTGGCCTGGGGCCAACACCCACCATTTCCAAAGGGCTGTAGTGAGTGGGGCTTCAGGTAGAGGCAGGTTTTAGGGGAGGAAGAACATGCAAAGCAAGGCCAGAGCCAGCACAAGGAACTCCGAGTTGTGATCATATGTGACAATTTCTCCTGGCCACAGATGCTGCCTCACAAATGTCAGGTCTCTTGTGACCCCAGCTGCTCTGCCTGGGGTCAAGGCAGAAGGTGAGACCATAAGGGTGAGGTGGGCCTTTAAGCCCCTGTTACATCCCAGACCCTGGCTGAATCTATTTTCCTCTGTACCAGTTTGGTCCTGGAGGATAATTATTCAGGAGGTGTGGGTCCACCCTTCCATCAGCAAAGGGATGACAGGGGACTCAATTCTTAGGACTGCCAGAGCCTCTGGTGCAATGCAGGCTGCTAGCCCAGAGAGACAGTCTGGCACATGGCATAGAACTGCACTGAGGGTATCTGCCACCCCCCCCCCATGACCATCAATTCCCAGCTCCCACGTGGCGGCTTACACCCATCTGTAACTAGTCCCTGGGATCTTGGTGTGCAGACACACATGCAAACAAAGCACCCATATACATAAACAAATGAATATTAAATAAAGCTGTTTCCAAAGGAATGTGCTGTGAAGAAATTACATTTGGTAAAGAATAACCTTAGCCAGGGTGGGTTGTAGATAGTGGTGGTTGCAGCAACAGTGGACACCTTTAATCCCAGCTTGGCTTTTAACACATTGTAAGCAATCATTAAATGTGTGCTGAGTGGTGTGAGCAGATATGTAGATACAGGATGGGCTGTGAAGACAGGTATGCAGATCCATGGAATTCTAGTCAGCAATAGGTATAAATGAAGTCTTGGTAGCTAGAGGAGGGGACACGATGTTCTCTTCAGCGGTACGGTCGTCTCCGGCAGGTTGTGATGCATGCCATCAGACATGCTAAAAGCCATACTATTAGATAGGCCAGCATCTGTGCTATCACAAGGTCAATCAGATAGGTCACGATCTAATCAGACAGAGTAGAGTCTACAAAAATAGGTTAGGGACAACACCATGGGGTAGCATCAGGTATGTACTCTGTTTCCAGGTTATAAGTGTACCCTTGCAGAACTAGCAACGTGATAAGTGGGTGTTTTTTCTCTGCTCCCTTAGGCCTCTGGAAGCATGGTTCTCTAACGCAGATGGATGACTAAGCCACTTGGAGGAGCCAGACTGCCGGACAGAGGATGAGGTGATTAAAGGCAATTTGGCCTTAAGAGAAATGATCGGCTTGGACAAACAGCCAGCAACACAAGCTACCACACTGATTAGCTTCCTGTGTGATATCGGACCTGTCTGTTGGGTTGGGGGAACTGGAAATAGACAGGGGTCTTGGGGTAAAGGGGTGCCAGTTATGCTTTTACCCTATGTCTACATGTGCCTAATGTATAGCATACGTGACCACTCCATTGTATGGTTAAGGGAAAGGGAAGGAAGTTTTTATTGTAGATACAAGAGAGAACATCTGGAAGAGTCCAGATCAGATAGAGAAAGAAGTAGACTGAGCACAGCCAGTGGAATGGACCTGGCCAGAGCTATCTGTGTGAGAGAGAATAGGAGGGGGTGGAGGAGAGAGATAACACAGTGAGAAGAACATAAGGAACGGAAAGGAGAGAAACAGTGAGAGCTGCTGGGTTATGTCGGAAAGATGAGTAGCTTCCAAGGTGGGGGGAGGTCGTGAACTGGGGGAGTTTGGGAAGGGGGAGGAGGCTACAGGGGCTAGGATGCTAGCATGCGCTTCGGAGTGTATAATAGGTTCTTGTGATCCCGAGGAAGCCTGGAGCCCAGTATGGGTGTTGGTGTGCTGATAGGTGACACAGGTAGCCTTGTGTCTCTTCTGTCAGAGATACAGAAAATGACTGACTCCCTTTGGTAGAGGAGAACTAGCTTCACAAGTTCTTGAGGATCACTGGCTTGTATCTAGCTGCCAGAAATCCTCTTATGGTCCAGGGTGGACTAATCGGCTTGCCTTTGGGGCCTTGGGGAACTGGAGTTTCATTTGGACTTAACTCTTGTCTCTGTACCCACAGGAGGACAGGGGGTCTGGCCTGTGTTCAGGTGATGTCTTGAACAAGGGCTCACTCCTCTATTCTCAGTTCTTCTGTGTCTGGAAGGGGGGAGCACAGGCGTCTTTCAGAGTTGGTATTCTAATCTCTGGGCCTTGTGAAGGGTGTCACTGGTGGGCGTCATATGTTCTTACCTGCACTAGCTGCCAGAGATGACTGGGGCAGCACCTGGGCATCAGAACTCCAGAGAGATGGCAGTGACAAGCAGCAGGCTTCCTGTGTGGCACCAGAGATGTCCCAGGAGGGAGCTGGCCTGTGCTCTGGGGTCTTGGGTCACATTAGGATGTCTGAAATCATTCATAGTCTACTTTTTTTTGGTCTTATTTTTATTTTTGTTACAGCATTGGGATTTAAAACCAGAACTTTACACAGGATCAGGCCCACACTGATCTATATTCCTCACCCAACATTTTAAAGATTTATTTTATGTATATGACTCATATACATTTTATGTATATGAGTCACTGTCTTCAGCCACCAGAAGAGGGCATCGGATCCCATTACAGATGGTTGTGAGCCACCATGTGGTTGCTGGGAATTGAACTCAGGACCTCTGGAAGAGCAGTCAGGGCTCTAAACTGCTGAGCCCTCTCTCCAGCCCTCCCCCACCCAACTTTTTACTTTTTGTAAGTTGTTTGGTTTTTTTGGGGGGGAGTTTTGTTTTGTTTTGAGATATATGTTGCTAACTTGCCCAGACTGGTCTTGAACTTGCAATTCTCCTGACTCAGCTTCCCAAGAATCTGGGATGACAAGCCTTGCCATCAGGTTCAGTCCCTGGTACACATGAGCCGTCAATCCACCATCCCATGAGGATTATTTGGAATGGGGCCTGTGCAGCTGAGTAACTGGACTATAAATTTTTATTCCTTAAAAAAATTTTTTACTTATGTATAGGTGTGTGCCTGCTTCCCTGAATGTGCACCATCACATGCAGTACCTGTGGAGGACAGAAGAGGGCGCTAGATCCCCTAGAATTAGAGTTACAGGCACCAGGTAATCCCTTGACCTAAGTGCTTGAAACCAAGTCCGAGTCCTCTTTGGAACAGAAAGTGCTCTTAACCTCTGAACCATCTCTCCAGATTTTATTGTTTTGTTTTTGTTTGTTTGTTTGTTTGTTTGAGACAGAGTCTCACTGTGTAGCCCTGGCTGTCCTAGAACTCACTCAGTATAAACCAGGCTGGCCTTGTACTCAGAGATCTTCCTGTCTCTGCCTCCTGAGTGCTGGGATTAAAGGTGTACTCCACCACTGCCTGGCTCTAAACTTTTGTTTAAAATAACTTAAACTTAAAAAGAGATGGCTCAGCAGTTAAGAGTACTGGCTGCTGTCAGAGAAGAGCAAGATTTGATTCCCAGAATTCACATGGCAATTAACAACCATCTGTAACCCTTGTCTAGTGATCCAACACAACCTTCTTGCATCTGTGGCCAGTGCATGAACATGGTGGGAGTGCATACAGACACATATGTGCATACATACACAAAATACCAATATCAATAAACTACTAAATAATAATAAAAATTTAAATAAGAAAATCTCACGCTTCATCCAGTGACTGGAAAACTTCAGTAAAAGACTGCCGTTTGGAACAACATATGTGGGTTTATCTCCTCAGCTATGCAAGTTACAAAATCTAAATATGGATCAAGTATTACCAATGCAAATTTCACATCAAAATTGAGTGTGTGGAGATATAAGATGCATGCTAGATATCAGATTCAGTAAAAAAAAAAAAAAAGCCATTTCTTATACAAAGCCCATGTCAAAGGAATAACACTTTGGACACATCAGACTGGGGGCAGGAGAGATGGCTCAGCAGGTCAGAGGACCTGAGTTTAGCTTCCAGCACCCACAGTGGGTGGCTCACAACCACCTGTAACTCCAGCGTCAGAGGATCTGGTGCCCTCTTCTGGCCTTCAGGGGCCACTGCATACATATGGTGCAGATACATCTATACAAATACACAAAATTAAAACATTCTTTAGAAAGTCAAAATGAAACCCATTATTTCTTATGCAAACTAGAAAATGAATTGAAATGGTGAAAAAAATAAAGAGAAGGGCAAGAGAGATGGCTCACACACATATATGTGTGCACCTATATCATACATACATACATATGCACATACACACACACATACATGTATGCATATACACCACGCGCACACACACACACACCACCACAACCAAATAAGAGGAGGTGAGGAAGGAAAAGGAGGGACCATCAAGACGGCTCTGTAGGTAAAGGCACTTACCTCCACCCTGACAACCTGAGTTCAGTCCCTAGGACCAGCCCTGCAGGCTGTCTCCTGACCTCCACAGCATCGTGGTACATGCACACACACACACATATAAATATGTAAATAAATAGTGGACAAATAAACAAATG
This sequence comes from Rhynchomys soricoides, assembly GCA_019843965.1. Classification (NCBI taxonomy): domain Eukaryota; kingdom Metazoa; phylum Chordata; class Mammalia; order Rodentia; family Muridae; genus Rhynchomys; species Rhynchomys soricoides. The sequence continues at coordinate 1,318,220 of JADRCH010000172.1, forward strand.
TAAGCTCTCCAATACCAATTGGTTAGCTGTGAGATCATATACCTACAATGTAACATCATACAGACTGAACAAGTTATATTCATGTATTTAAGAATATACATATACACATATATATGTAACAATAATTAAAGAAAAAGAGGCCATGAGTCTGGGGAGGATCTGCATGGATGGGATTGTAGAGAGAAAAGTGAAGAGGTAAAAAGATGTAATTATGTATAATTTCAAAAATCACTATAATAATTATTTTATATTAAAGAAGGAGGAAAAAGAGACAAAGGAGGGGAAGACACAGGCAGCTGTATTCCCAGCTCTGGCGAGGCTAAGACAGGATTGCTATGAATTTGAGGCCATCCTGAGCCACATAGCAAGATTAATTAAGTATGTGTATATGACTCAGCTGATAGAATACTTGGCTAAAGTGATCACAAACCAGGCGTGGTGGACCATGCCTTGGGAGGCAGAGCAGGAGAAGCAGAAGCTCACAGTCACCTTCCGTTGTGCAGGGAACTGGAGACTAACCTGGCTACAGGATGCTCTGTTTGGGGCTGGAGAGATGGCTCAGTGGTTAAGAGCACTGACTGCTCGTCCCTGAGTTCAGTTCCCAGCACCCACATGGTGTCTCACAACTATCTATAAGGATATCTGACTCTTGCATGTGGGAATACATGCCACAGAGTACTCACACATTAGATCAATTAGTTAAAAAAAGATACTCTGTTCCCACAAATAAATAAAGGGTAATAATAAAAAGATATTCTGTTCCCAACCCCCCCCCTTTTAAAAAAAAAAAAAGTAATGTAGCTCAATGTGGTGGTGCACACCTGTAATCCTAGAACTCAGAAGGCAGAGGCAGGCAGATCTCTGAGTTCAGGGCCAGCCTGGTCTACAGAGTGAGTTCCAGGACATCCAGAGAAACCCTGTCTTGATAAATAAAAATAAAGTAACAAATGTAACTATCCACTCCTCAGGGAGAGCCTGCTCTTTCACCCTCTGACAACCCTGGAAGAGGAGGACTTGGGGTCAGGGTGGAGACTGTCACTGTCTCTACACCATTTTTCTTTCTTTGGTGTGGTGGTGTTTGTTGGTTGAGATTTTGAGACAGGGTTTCACTCTGTAACATAAGCCTGCCTGGAACATACTATTTGGTCCAGACAGACCTCAACTTCCTGATAATCCTTATGCTTCACCAACCTGAGTGCTGGGCTTGCAGGGGTGAGTGACTGCGCCTAGCTCACTCTACTTTTTAAGTTTTGTTTCATTATGAGACTTTGCAGACCGCGGGAAGTACTTGGTTTCCACTCTCCCACTCAGTCCTGTTATTTAGACCATGACTTCCTTTTCCCGCCAGTTAATTGTTCCTGGAACTCCTAGTAGGCACCAGACCCTAGGGGTGGTGAACGAGACAACACTGTTCCTGCCCCTTCATTTCCACAGGGCCACAGTCACATGGTGTCCTTGGAAACTAACCTCCAAGTCCTCACCCGAACACCTGAGGCTGGGACCTCGCCAAAGACTTTGCAGATATAAATGGCTAAGGATCTCAAGATGAGGTCCCCATGGTTGGGGTGGCCCTAAGTCACAAGACAGATGTTGTTACTAGAAGACAAGGGGACACGGTACCTCACAGAAGCTGTGTGAGCACAAGAGAGCTGGCCCACCAGCAAGGACCATGGCACCGGAAGCTGGGAGATGGGAAGGGGCTCCCTGTTCCTTCCCTGGGCCCTCAAAGAAACTGACCCCACCAGCACCTTCTTAGAGATTGCTGGCCTTCTGAACTTTAAAACTATGGTATTGGGGGGCCAGTGATTAAGAACACTTGTTGTTCTTTTGGAGGACTTGGGGTGGGTCCTCAGCACCCACATGGTGGTTCACAACCATCTTTACCTCCAATTCACCCGACTGGGATCTAATGGCTTCTTCAGACTTCCATAAGCACCAGGCATGTGTGTGGTGTACGTATGTGAGTGCAGGCAAAACATTTATGTACAAAATAAAATAAATAAATCTTTAAAAAAAGAAGAAGAAGAAGAAGAAGAAGAAGAAGAAGAAGAAGAAGAAGAAGAAGAAGAAGAAGAAG
>JADRCH010000172.1:1320306-1335306 GCA_019843965.1 Rhynchomys soricoides
AGAAGAAGAAGAAGAAGAAGAAGAAGAAGAAGAAGAAGAAGAAGAAGGAAAAGACAAAGAATTTATCCCTATTGTTTAAGGCTTCTGATTGGTGATGTGTCACACAATTCTGAGAACCTCATCCATGGGTCAAAAGCTCATGAATTCACTGTCATCAGAATGTACACGATCCCCATTGCTGCCAGGATCTGGCCATAACTGCTTTCAGAGCTCATGAGACCCAGCGCAGGTCGTTGCTGACATCCAGCGGTCTTCACCAGGCTGGGACTGTCCCTCTGACTCCTGCTCCAGTATCCTGGAGATTGCTGTCTGCCTGGGGTCTGTGAGTCTCTGTGAGACAAGTCAGGCACCTCCTCGGCTGGTTCATACTGGCTTCATTTGCCATTTATGAGCCAACCTCTCTGACTTCCATGGTCCATGATGTCCTCCATCATTCTGTGGACACTGGCCCTCTAACCAGGCCACATCAGCCACCAAAGTACAGTCCTGTCCGTTTGTCCTGGGAACAACTCTGGGGCACACCTGGGCTCTTCCTGGTGTATCACAGGGTCCTCCTTCCCCCCTATCTCCAAAGCAGGTTGTAGGTGTTGGAGCCATGAGGTACATTAAGAAGTGACTGGTACAACACTTTGAATCTGGTACTCCTACTGTTCACATACTCTGACTGCAGGGCCAGCACTGGCACACAAACATCCTCAATACCTTGGCTAACAGGCCCCAGGCAGACAGCATTCTCCAGGATACTGGAGCAGGAGTCAGAGAGACAGTCTCAGGCACATTCTCTCCTCAGAACTACAGAAAATCTTTCAAACTCAAGGCAACTTTGCCCAGCATCATGACACATGCCTGATATCCCACAGAGAAGTCTGAATCAAGAAGATTGCAAGTTTGAGACCAGCCTGGGCTACATGAGATCCTGTCTTGGAGTACAGCCCTGTCTCTGCCTCTCTGTCTCTGTCTGTGTGAGTGTGTGTGTGTGTGTGTGGTGTGAGTGTGTGCAATGGTGTGTGTATGTGTGAGTGTGTGTGTGTGAAAGAGAGAGAGAGAGAGAGAGAGAGAGAGAGAGAGAGAGAGAGAGAGATGGTGTGTGTATGAGCTCCCTCTTATGTAGCCCAGGCTGGTCTCAAACTCAGGAGCTTAAGAGACCTATCTGTCCTGGCTTCTTGAATACTGAGAGACCAGGCTTACACTACCTGTAGTCTTTGCTTTTCTTTTAATCTTCCTTTAGGTGACACCCCAGAGATGAAATACCCCCAGATGCTCATTCAGTAAGCAGCCGTTAACTCACATGTATGATTCCCATGTTTTAATTTGGGACCAGCACAATGTCTCAGCAGGCAAAAGCACCTGGTGACTACTGATAAGGTAAACAACTTGAGTTGTAATTTTAAAAATTAAAAAAGAGAGGAAAGGGCTCAATAACAGTAGACATAACTATCTGGCCACTATATGGAAGTCTTCCTTATGCCCTGGAGATCACTAAGCACAGATAAGCACAGAGCTAGAGGAGGCCATCACTCTAGGAATCTTCTTGGGCTATCTGCCCCTGAGCTAACTCAAACAGTGAAATTGACAAAAGGCAAACAGACAACTGACAAACTCTGACTGGCCAGGAGAACAGGTTACAGATTCAAGGCCCCTTTTTATTATAGCTTAGAAATCTCTGTAAATGTAGTTTAAAGATAAGGGGTCATACAGAATACACCCCCGAAGGAATAAAGCAGTAAATAGATTGACTAAAATAAGCTTTTCCTACTTTAGAGCATAGATAATGAAACATACAGTAAGAGAATTCAGGCGTCGGTATTTGCTGCTCATAACAAGACCCGTGCAGATATTTTCTGTTTCTCTGGAGTGCTCTCAAACAACAAATTCTGCCAGCCTAAAAGCAGGCTGTCCTATGACAAATGTGCTTGCTTCGGGGAGATAGTCTTTAGATTCTTTAAATTGGAGTTATAGGGTTGATAAGAAGAATAATCTGCTCTGTTTGGATTTTCTAATTTTGACTGAACTTGTAACCCTGGACATGTAATGAAAAGTCAGACACATGCTCTGTACCACTTGGATAATCGTTAGTCTATCTTTGTTCTGTGAAACCCACATAAATAAGGAAGCACCAGTTTGCCAGTCAGTCAGAGCAGTAGAGGTGGCCTGATTGCTAGTCAGTCAACTGTGAGAGTCCCCTGACCAGGGCATCTGGCTCTCTCCCTCCCCTTGCCGACTCCTTATCTTCTCTGAGGCGTCCTGTCAGGAAGGACCCCCACACACACTCTCTTCTCTATGCTGGGGAAGCTCTCCGGCCCCCCCAAGTCTCCCTGGCAGTTGACCACTATGTTTGTCATCCTAGCTGGTCTGCAAGCTTCTGGAGATTCTCTCAGGATCTTGCTTCCGATCTCCCAGGAGCACTTAGGTTGCAGATTTTCAGTGGGATTTCTGAGGGTCCTGGGATTAGAACTCAGGTCCTCACACTTATATAGTTAAGTGTCCCCCTTCCCCGTTGAGCCATCTCCCCAACCCTACCTATTGCTCCTTATTGAACAAACTACCATGACAGGGTGCCCCTGCTACCCAACTATGTCCCTAATAAAGAGGTGTGATTCTCTGCTTGGATGCTTCGGGAACAGGAGGCCTCTCTGCATTACACGAGACACAGGCTTTTTGTTTTATTTCATTTTTAGACAAGAGTCTCATTACGTGTACTGGAACTCGCTGCGTAAACCAGGCTTGCCTCAAATTCACAGAAATCCACTTACCCTGCCTCCTAAGTGCTAGGACTAAAGGTGTGTGCCACCGCAAAAGACAAGGCAGGCGACTCTGCTTTCTGATGTCACCAGGCCATTTTATCTCAGAATCTGAATGAGGGTTTGTGATTGCACAGTGGGAAGGAGATACTGTGTGAGTTGCTGAGATGGGGCTGTTGGCAGGAGCAGTCTGAACCTCAGCAAGCAAGCGTATGTGTGAGCCTCTCCCAAGTTATATATATCTCTGTGTGTGTGTGCGCTCACGTGTGCGTGTGTATACATTTCTGCAGCTGCAGAGAATGCCAGGCAGCATGCTTGCCCATCTGTTAGTGGTGATTAGCTCTGGGTGGGGTTAGTAAGACTTCATTTGTGTGGCATAGTCCTGCATATTTAGCATTTTCACCAAGGAATGAATGCTTTTATGAGAGAATAAGAAAGCACACAGCAAGCAAAGAAGCCAGAGAAGGCTGGAGTGGGGAAGCAGACTCAGACACCCCTCAGTAGAGGGCACAGCTAGTGATTCCCGAGTCAAAGGGAGAAAGAAGAGGCCTGAGTGTGGCCTGAGGATGGCAGTTAGGTGGCTGTGTGGAGCCATTTTGGGGAACAGAGAGAACAACTGATGGCCAACCTCACTATTGGTGCAAAACAATGTGCTTGGAGCCTACATCCCTCAAGGGAACCTCCTCCCCTATCAGATTAGAATATCTTTGCAGTGTCTGCTCATAGGTCTCCACTGGACATGTAGGATACCCTGGGGCAGAGATTGGAAACAGTTCCGCCTGGCTCTCATGGTTTTGGGCTTTGCCAGATGGTCAGGTAGAGAGTCTAGGGTTGAAAGGCTGAAGGCAAGAGAATTATTTCAAACAGAGCTGTGGGTCTTCTGGTCCAAGAAGTAAGTGACACACATGATCTGGGTCCCTCTGGTTCCCAGTGGCATGTGGGTGGGCTGAGAGAAATTCTATGACTGAAGTCCACTGAGCAGTAGAAGGTGGACATGCTTTATCACTTGTGACAGCCATGATAAGGGTGCTGTGTCAGGTCACACCACAAATGTTAGGAGGTGAAGTCCTCAGCCTGAGGATTCAAGGTTTCCTCTGAGCTCCTGGGACTAGTACAGCAAAGAAGGAAAATAATGTGGGATATTTGACTGGAGACTTTAGAGGGGAGCTACAGAGTCTCACCACAGACCCTGATGAGCACACGAGCATAATTCTGCAGCATGGGTTTGGGGTGTTGCATGCCCGGTGAGACACAGAAACATATGTTGATATCAGACAACTGACAAACTCAATAAAGACAGTCCTCCATCCACATCTGCCTTGGAGAACACGGAGTTTATTGGTGTCGCTAACAGGAGCGAGGGTCACTGAAGGCAGCCATACCTCAGAGAAATCCTCTGATAACTTAAAGGCAGCTGGAGCCTCCTCTGACTTGGGGCTCCAGGCTTCAGTTACCTCTGTGCTGTTGGCACAGGGGAGGGATCTGGGCTGTTGAACCTCCCTCTGATTCCCATGGTTGTTTGTGGGCTGCTGTGAAAATCACGTATTTCCAGGTGACTTCCCTGCTTGGCTTCATTTTGGGAGATGAGGGTCTGAGTCTACCTCCAAAGAGTGGTGCTTAAGCATGACCTCTGCCATGGATCATAGACAGACCCAGAATCAACAGCTTGAAGAAAGAGCTATGGGCCTTGGGGGCAAATGAAGCACAGTGCTGGACAGCTGGTGAAATGTCATGATAGGAAACCAGGAGGCAGAGCTCAGGGCATCTGTCCAGCCTCAAGAGACAGCAGCTCTGGGAGCCATAGAACTTCTGACATCCCTGAATCCCAGGGGACTGAGAGGACCAGAGTGCAGTAGATCCACAAAACATGTAAGTCCTGAGGTGTAGACAGTGCTTTGGGAGAGACTACCAAGCATAGAAAACTCCAGTCCCTACCTGCTCTCCTCTCCACCAGCCCAAACTGGAACACCTAGACCTACTGATTCCCTGGGGGAATCTGTCCATCCCTGTCTGCAGCATGGCTGCCAAAAAGAAATGTGTGCACAAGGGTTTTTTTTGCAGAATGCCACCAGTTCCAAATATGTAGCTGACTATTACATGTATGTCTAAGTATGTCTGCTCTATTCAGAGCTGTGCAGGTGGCTGCAGCTTAGGAGACACAAGCGTCTACCTAGAGGTCATTAAGGAGACTTTGAGTTCATTTCTATCATGGCACCCTGGGCTCTTCTGTCTTAGGAAATGTCACAGACAGAAGTGGAACCCTGATTCCCTGTCTGCTGATCCCACATTAGGGACACATCTTCATGCTGTGCGTAGGGAGGGTTATTGATTAGACTGCCCAGCCCTTCCATCCGCAGCACTGGCAAAGGAAGTGGCCTTTCTTCCATTTATTTGATCAATAGGACCAAGTACTTATTAAGTACCACCAGCCACTGTCTGGTCTGCTTACAAGCAATCACAGCTGGATCTTGGCTGTTTGCTGGGGCTAACTTTGGCTGGATTCAGTTCCTCCTTACACAAGCTCTTTAGAGGGCAGTTGAGGTATTGGAAACATGTTTGTCTCCTGTCTGAATGTCCCTTGAGCCAGGAAGCTCAGCCTGCTTGGTGAGTGATCATCCGGTCATCCAGACTATGAAAGTATACATTTATCTTTTGGCCAGGCTGTGGATTTGTGAGAAAGCCTCTGCCTCAGGCAAGAGGATGTTTTATCTTCTTTCCCCAAACCCCTTGTTATCTTCCTTGATAGTTCTCCACCTTATATTTTGTTAAGATTTATTATTTTTATTTATGTGTATGTGTTGAGTCTGTGCACACAAGTGACTGTGCTTACTGGGCATTGGGTCCTCCAAGAGCTGAAGTTACAAGTGATTGTGAACTGCCCGACATAGATGTGGTGAGCTGAATTTAGATCCCCTGCAAGGGAACTATGTGCTTCTAACCACTGGACCATCTCTCTAGTCCTCATATATATTCCACATGTAAATAATATGTATGTATGATATGCATGATATATGGTGTATATGTGTATAATATATATGATGCATGTATATATGATATATAGATACATGTGTGATATACATGATGTATGTATATGCATGTATGACACATATGATGTATGTATATATGTATGTATATGTATGTATTATATATTAAGTATGTATGTACATATAGGTATGTATATAATTTCTTTTGGATTCGAAGTCTTACTGTATAGTTCTAGCATGTCTGAAGTCTATGGAAAACAGGCTGGCCTCCAGCTCATAGCGATCTACCCACCCTTGTCTCCTGAGTGCTAGGATTAAAGGCTGTGTGTGCTGCCACACTAATATCATCTTATTATTATTTTTTTATAACAAGGTCTCTCATGGAACCTGGAGCTCAGTATTTTGGTTAGCAAGCTGTTGGAAATCCCCCTGTCTCTGCTCACCCAGTGCTGGGTTTACAGACGCAAGCCACACTGCTTCTGATAAAAAGTGGGTGTCGGGATCCAGATTCAGGTCCTTGTTGCTTGTGCGTCCGTCACTTCACCCACGGCCCTGAACCCACCTGCTGTTCACCTTTTTCTTCCTTCCTTCCTTCCTTCCTTCCTTCCTTCCTTCCTTCCTTCCTTCTTTTCTTTCTTTTTTTTTTGAGACAGGATCTTAAGTAACCCAGGTTGGCCCCAAGTTTCCTCTATAGGCAAGGCTGGCCCGGAACTCCTGATCCCCCTCCTCCGAATGCACTGCCATACCAGATGGCTGTCTGTGAGAGGGCAAGGCTGGGATTTGGAAGACCCAGTCATCCCACAGACCACAGTGATCTCCAAGGAGGAGGGTCCTTCAGTTGGGATGAGTGGCTGGGAACGAGGAGGCGGAGGCACTAAAGCACAGATGTGTTACTTTTCATCTGGAAAGAGTCAAGTAAGGAATGGATGCTTGGGCTTGACTCTCCAACATCTGCCCAGGAAGAGAAGTGGATGGCACTGCCTACTCCATTCCTTCCCTAGCTTAGTCTCAGCTACCTTTATCACGTGCGTGCGCTAAGACACCCAGAGAATGAAGCTGTTCCATGGGGTAGAGATCCCAGTGGCTCTTTCTCAAGTGCTGGCCCTGGGTCTGTTGAGCTCTCTATCCTCTAGGCTAGGAAAAGTGAGGTTTTCATTTAGGTATGTATTCTCACACAGTGCTATGTGTAGCTAGTATGTGTACATGTATCTATGTGTGTATGCATGTGTGTGGTATGCATTTGCACGTGTGCCTGTGCTGGGAAGGCTTTCTTACTCTACTCAGCAGGAGCTGACAGCCCTTCCATCCTAGGACAGCATACCTCTGACCTCTCTGTCTCTGCCTGCGTCTTACTTGCTCCTTGCCTGCTCCTCTGCCTTGGGTTCCCTAGCCCCAACCCCCACCCCATACACCACCCCAGCTTCCTCCTGCACCGTTGTACGCAGCAGCATTCTTTTGTAAACTCAGCCTGGACATGGTTTCTATGGAGTTTAGATAAAAACTGGAATTCAAATCATAATTGCAGGGTGGGGGAGGGGGGACTTGGGGAGGGGAGTTTTGCAGACACAGGAAGCTTGGCATTCTTTCTTCTTTCAAACGTGTTTAGACCATAAGATTCGCTCCCAAGCCCTGCCCTGTTGCCTAGCAATGGTGACGGAGCTGGCAGCCTCCTTCTCTGTCCAGGGCACAGAATGAGAGACACACTCACATGATCAGAACGGGGGTGGTGGGGTGGTGGTGGGGTGTGCTTTGCTAAGAACGTGGGTTCAGAGGGGGGTGAGTGTCAAGGCTACATGCTGGTTGTCCCTAAGTCTTACTTTTGTGACCAGCCTGGGGTTCCATTAGTATTTCATTCCTTTGGTGTTCCTGTCTGTGTGTCTGTTGGATCTGTATGCCAGCCAGTTCCCCATGCCCATAAGAGGAAGGACTTCTTTGTAATATGTGGAAGCCTCACACCTTCATCAGAAAGGAGAGGGAGTCAGCCCAAGGAAGCCAGACAGGATCAATGAATGAGTGAATGAATGAATGACTGAATGAGAGACTGGGGAGGATGTAGTGACTCTTGGGCTTCAGGAAGAATTCTGTTGGAGCAATCCTTAGGAGGTTAGGAGTGCATACTCCTAGGTCTGAGTTTCTGGTTCCACAGGGCAAGGCGGGACTGGGAGAGTGAGGTCAGCAGGCTTACATGCTTCCACTATGACTCTAAAAGTAGAGAAAGGAATCCTGGAGGTCATCTTAGAACCTTTCTTCATGTGTGACCCTGCGCTGGTGGCCTGGTCAGGGCTGGAGTCTGGACCCCTGCCTGTGATTAGGAGGAGGCAGACAAGGGCATGCCTCGGTCCAAAAGCATCTAAGTGGTTCCAAAGTCAGGGACTCTGGGTCTTCAGTTTGATTAAAGTGTGTGTGTGCATGCACATGCAGGCCCATACCTACCCACGGTATTCAATATTTAAGCAAGCAGACACAATTCTCTGTCTTCAGGTTTTGCCATGCCACTGGTCTCCCACCCTGCAGGACCTGGGTAGGAGGCAAGTTTTCTCTCTCCTCAGTGAACAAGATGATAGAGGGAGCTGGGCAGGTGAACCTCTGTGGCAGAGAGCACTGTGTGCGACAATGTGCTGACAAGATTTATGTCAACTTGACACAAACTACAGTCATCTGAGAGGAGGGAACCTTGACTGAGAAAATGCCTCTGCAAGATTGGGCTGTGGCCAGCCTGTTGATCATTTTCTTAATTACTGATTGATGGAGAGGACCCAGCCCATCATGGGTGGGGTCACCCCTGGGATGGTAGTCCTGCATTCTACAAGAAAGCAGGCTGAGTAAGCCATGTGGAGCAAGCCAGTCAGCAGCACCCTTCATGACCTCAGTATCAGCTCCTGCCTCCAAGTTCCTGCCTGCTTGAGTTCCTGTCCTCACTGTTTTTTTTTTAAACTTATTTATTTATTTATTTTATGTGAGTACATCGCTGTCTTTTGGCCACACCAGAAGAGGGCATCAGATCCCATTATAGATGGTTGTTAGCCACCATGTGGTTGCTGGGATTGAACTCAGGACCTCAGGAAGAGCAGTCAGTGCTCTTAACCGCTGAGCCATCTCTCCAGCCCCTCTGTCCTCACTGCTTTTGATAATGAACTGTTTCATGGAGCTATGAGTGAAAAACCCTTCCCTCCCCAAGTTCTTTTGGTCATAGTGTTTTATCGCAGCAATAGATAGGAACCCTAACTAAAAAAGATTATAATCCCAAGACAGAGAGAGAATCTAGGCAGGCTAGTGATAGTGGAGCTCAGGCCAGAGGGTCCAAAGAATCAGGTGATTGGGGAGTCAGCTTTATGGGTGGGCAGGAGGGTGTCAGCTTCTGAGGCTGTGAAAAGGGGTCCTGTTGGCTTTGAGTCTCCTTTACTGTCCTGAAGGCAAGACTGGGAAGTGTTCATGGTCGACATCATCATCACCATTATCATGTTGTCCTCTCTGTTTCCGGTCTACTGTGAGTGCAGTTCTGCTCAGATTGGGCCACTTGACATTTGAGTGAAAGCCGGAAGAATTATTCCTTCTTCCTCGTTCTAGACGTAGACTTCTTAGCATTGAGAAGAACTATATTGTCTAAAATTCCAAAATTTTGTTTTTTAATGTTTAATCAGAGTTTTAAAACAGCTATCATTCAACTGTCTTTGGTGCTATGTCTGCTGAGAACAAGTAAAGCCTGGCAGCAGGTGTGAACAGGTGTGATCAGGTGTGAAGCCTGGCAGCAGGTGTGATCAGGTGTGAAGCCTGTCAGCAGGTGTGAACAAGTGTAAAGCCTGGCAGCAGGTATGAACAGGTATGAGCAGGTGTGAGCAGGTGTGAAGTCTGGCAGCAGGTGTAAGCAGGTGTGGGCAGATGTGAAGCCTGGCAGCAGGTGTGAACAAATGTGAACCCTGGCATCAGGTATGAATAAGTGTGAACCCTGGCAGGTGTGAATAAGTGTTAACCCTGGCAGCAGGTGTGAACAAGTGTAAACCCTGGCAGCAGACGTGAACAGGTGTAAAGCCTGGCAGCAGGTGTGAACAGGTGTGAAGCCTGGCAGCAGGTGTGAACAGGTGTGAAGCCTGGCAGCAGGTGTGAACAGGTGTGAAGCCTGGCAGCAGGTGTGAACAAGTGTAAAGACTGGAAGCAGGGGTGAACAGGTGTGTAGCCTGGCAGCAGGTATAAACAAGTGGAAAGCCTGGCAGCAGGCGTGAACTGGTGTAAAGCCTGGCAGCAGGTGTGAACAGGTGTAAAGCCTGGCAGCAGATGTGAACAGGTGTGAAGCCTGGCAGCAGGTGTGAACAGGTGTGAAGCCTAGTAGCAGGTATGAATAAGTGTGAACCTTGGCAGCAGAGGTATGTGTGGGGGACTTAACTCTCCAAGAAGGCAGGCAGGGAGGTGAACATGATCCCTTCAGTCCTTAGAAACATGACCCCCACCATGGCTTATGTTCACCAGCTGTGCCTGCCTGAATGAACAGATGTGTGGATGGACACAGAATATAAAGGCCCAAACTGGATATACACAGCTCTCTTTATTCTTTATTGAGAGATATGAGGAAGGTGGTCTTTTCTTGAAGTGTGGTGGGGAGGGTGGCACTCTGACAGATGTTTGGGCACATGACCTATTTCCACATCACTACTGGGCTCATGAGACTCTAGCCAGGATGCTCAGGACAGCCTCCAGATCTATTTTCATCTTCACTTGGCCCAGAGCATAGGATACCCAGCCAGGATCACAGGTGCATCTGGTAGTGCATGGATGTATGCCCCTAATTACATTAAGCACAGAGACAAGATGCTACAGACTAGAGCAGAGACTTCTGGTGACAGCCTGGACCACCACTATAATGAGTCCACAGCGTTTCTGAGGAGTCATATAATAGGGTATTGGTTCTACCCAGCCTCAGGTGTCTCCTTTCTACTTACTCCAGGCTGAGTCCTTCAAGACAGTCCCAGTCAGCTGAGATGAGCAAATCAAGGCCCAGAAGAATGGCTTACCCGAGGTCTAGAAACCCAGGGTAGAGTCCTGGGGCTGGGCTGTCTGGGTTGAGTCTAAGTCGGAATCCTCAAGACCAAGCACTGGCCTGTGACCCACTCACTGGGTAAGGGGGCTCCACAGGGCTGGGAGGGGTTCCCATGCAGACATGTCTTAGAAGGAGAGGCCTCCCTTTGGGATGATCACATCTTCCTGGTGTCAGCTATGACTGACTCACCCAGGTCCCACCCTTGATGACCTGAGGAGTCATGTGACAAGCAGTGGTGTTTTGTGGGGTTCAAGTACTTGAACACCCTACCCATCTCTCTGGGTGACCACAGATACCTATTGTTTTACAGTTCAGAGGGAGCAAAGGCTAGCCTGGGCTATGACTGAGCCTCTGATGTCCCATGGCAATACCGTTCTCAGAGCAGCTGTCCATCTGATTACTTCTCTTCCAGACAACAGCACCAAGGCTCTTTTGCAAAAAGCTGAACTTGACCCTCCTGCTACTTCTACCCTGCTGGTCCATGGCATGCTGGGACTGTCTCCAAGAGCTCAGCCAGCACTGTTGGCTGGAGACTAGATGGTTCTCTCTTGTTTGGAAACAGCTCCCAGAGATGAAGGGTGCCTGCTTTTCCAGGCGCCTAGAACCTGGGCCAGGGTGGCTGCTTGGCGGCTGGTAACAAATTGACATATGCTTCAGTCCAGGGCTGCTGGCCAGCTGGATGCTGGGGTGCTTGGCCTCCCCTTACCTGTAGTCTCAGACACTGGCATCTTGTTGAGGACCTGGCTCAGTGCTCCCTCTCAGGAGTCCCAGCCTGAAGCCAGCAGCTGCCAGACCTTAGTCTATACAGCTTGTATATGAGAGGCAGAACTATGCACATCCCCAGCAAAGCCACCTGGACAGGGGGAGGCTGGACCCCATTTATCTGTCATCCTTCTGTAGATCCAAGAAGTCAAGATTCCAGTGCAGGTATTCCTACAAAGCCACTTGAAGCTTGTCTTGTGTGATTCCAGGCCAGCCCTTTTGTCCTTCCTGAGCATGTGGGAATTGGGGTCTCTTTAGTGGGCCATAGCTGTCCAGGCAGGGCATGGATTCCTTCAGCTTTCAGCTGTGGGCCTGGGCCTTAAAGAGAATTTTGGTTGCTTCTCTAGACCACCCTGGGAGTGGCAGTGTGCCAGCCTGCCAAGGAGGGTGTGGACATGAGGCTCAGAGAGAGCTATGGTATCTGCTGGACCAAGGCGGAGTAGAGGCACAAGGGGGCTGAGATGTAGCCTGTGTCTCTGAGCCCAGGTCCAACTTCAGACACTGTCTCGCCCAGCCAGTGCAGTTCCAAGGTGCTGTTACGATTACAGCAGCCCATCTGTCCAGAGCCCAGGCCCAACATGGTGCTTTCATTTCTTTCTTCTAAAACATCCATTAGTCTGGGAACAAAGCAGTCTGTCCCTGGTGAGTGCTAATTTCTTCTTGTTAAAGGCCTTTTGCAGGGCCGGAGAGAAACGCCTCAAAGAAACAGCCTCTGTTCTGGTTTTTAAAGTGGAGGTAGGAGAAGGGTAAGGGACAACAATAAAGGACTTGGGGAGGAGGGACTGGAGGACGGAAAGAAAAAGTGGAAAGTAAGAAGCTCAACTGAGGGTGCCCCAGCCTCACCTGCATGCCTTAGATGGGCCACTACTTAACCCTTGGAGGCCTGGGGCTGGGGGTGGGGTTGCTGCCCTGTGCACAGGCTGAGGCTTCCTCTCAACCTCCTCAGGGCCTAGTACAGGGTCTCCCGGGTGGCGCTGGTGGAAAAGGCATGGTTGCTGGACATGCTGTTAGGCTTCCTGGAGAATGTTGGCCTCTTCTTTCTGCGGCGGCGCCACCCAGGACAGAGGCAGGCCAGCGTGGACAGGAAGACCTGGCGGAAGTTGGCGGACACCAGGTTGTAGAGGATGGGGTTGATGGCGGAGCTCACGTAGAAGAGAGCGTTGGTCAGCATGTAGAAATAGTGGTAGAAATCGAAGAGGAACCTGTTTGGGGAGGGAGGGCGTTTAAACTCCAATGGCTCTCACCAGGCATGCGCAGGGGCCAGGCATGCGCAGTGCAGCAGCTTGGGGGTGCCAAAGCAGCCCTAAAGCCTTTTTTCTAGGGTATCTGGAGGATTCTGCTCTGATCACAGCCCCGTTTCGGCATGCCTTCTCTCTCTCAGCAACCCATCTTGACTGTCTACATAGTCCTGTTTGCAGTGTCTTAAGGTTTCAGGGACCACTAGTCCCAAACCACACAGGACAGGAACTACTACGGCCCCTGATGTCTGTGCATGTTATATCTATTCATGATGATCTTAACCCCCCCATCTTGAGGCAGCCCTGACCTTCCCAAACCTTCACTTAGGGCTGCTCCTCTGCTCTGCTCTGTGAGCAGCAGCTAAGTCTTGTCCGTTGATTCCTATTAGCCTGACAGCGATGTTTCTCACATGCAAGGGAGCCCTGCTCTGCTACAGAAACGGCTCACAAGAGTAGGTTTGCTGTCTGTCTAGCGCTCAAGACTGCTGTCACCATTGGCTGACTCATTCATGCAAACAAGGTTCACGTTGATTACTTTCTGTGTGGGAGCCTGAGTCATGCTTAGCAGAAGGGGCTCTATGACCAGTCTCCTCAAGAACCTGGGCACTGAGTCTCCTACGATTTGCCCAATCGACAACATTCACAAGTGGCTTGCAGATGGGGGTTGAATTTGTCTCCCTGTCTTTTCCCCTTGTGTGACAAGTCATACCTCCTCCTGTGACTCTGTTGAGCCCTCAAGTCCGGCCTGAAGTAGCAGAAAAGAACCTTCAGATCTGACACAAATGACTCAGGCATGACTTTGAGGGTCTGCTGCCTGCTCTGACCTCTTTGCTATAATCATCCTCCCTGGAGCCACAGGCTCAGAGCAGCCCGCCCCTCATTCCAGACAGGCTTGTGGATTGTGGGGCTCATTATAGCCCCGTCCCTGCCTGCTAGAGTTCAAGTACTCACGTAGTCCACTGTTTATCCGATATATAGCAGAACATGAGGCGCCGCACATGGTAGGGTAGCCAGCAGACCACAAAGGCAATGACCACAGCACCTGCAAGACAGTCACTGGCCTCAGAAACACGGAGAGAGCCACAGGAGACAAGGATGACATCCTGAGGTCATGGGCCTTTTTCTTTTCTTTTGTAGTAAAACAAAACATAGTAACAAACAACAAACTACCAGGTGAACAGCGTGTGTCTGTAACCCAGTGCTAGGAGACTGCAGGCTGATGCAGAGGCTTGTGGATGCCTAGAGTCCACAGACAAATGATCACAGCTGAATCAGTCAGTTTCAGGTTCAGTGAAAGACATATCTCAAAAAGAGAAGGTGAAGAGCGAGAGAGGAAGACACCTGCTGTTGATCTCTGGCTTACACACACACACACACACACACACACACACACACACACACGCATTCACCCACGCACGCGGACACACAAAGCAAACACACACAAAACAACCAAATAACAAATGCAACAATGTTACATGCTGTAGCCGTTGTGACAAACAGCAGTTAAAAAAAAAATTAGCTCCACGTGATTCGTCATTCCCTTTTCAGGTAATCGACCTGAAAGAATTGAAAACAGGAATTGAAAGAAATATGTGCACTCCACTTCACAATAGTATCTCTCCTAGCCAATCACAGAAGTGGAAGTGACACCTGGGAGTCTGCGGACAGACCGTGGATCTGCTGCCACACTGGTCTGTGGTCATGTGGTCCATGCACACAGCAGGAACTTGGACCGGTGAGCACCGCACAGTAGAGTAGCATTCAGCATTAAATAGACAGGAGATTTTAGTACTTTTCAATCTTCGGGGCCCCTTTGGGTTTCTCAGCCAAGAGGGTTGACGGGTACCCCAGAAACAACAGTTCTGTTGGACAGCGATCAGCAAGGGCCACTTGAGTGTTTACACACTCTACTCTGCCCTCGTCTTCTTTGTCTGGTCCATCTACACTGCAGCTCTGCCTTGCAGAGACTTGGTGGAGAACCAGTTTTGCTGTCAGGCTATGCAGAATTCATCCTAGTTGGGACAACCTTGAAAGGTTAGCAGTCACTGGGAAGCCTGAATCTGGGGGTCTTATTAAGGCAGTCACTACAAGGACTATTCCAAGGTGCTGGCTCTCGCCTTCAGCTTGCCAGCCTCAGTTTCCTCTCTGTCTCTCCTCTCTCCTCTCTCTCTCTCTTTCTCTGTCTGTCTCTCTCCTCTATGTCTGTCTCTCTCTGTCTCTCTCTCTCTCCTCTCTCTCCCCCT
>JADRCH010000172.1:1335316-1447291 GCA_019843965.1 Rhynchomys soricoides
CTCAATAAGATGGCGAGGCACGCCCTCTATAGCGTGGGCCTGGGCCTTTATGGCAGGATGAAAAATGCTGTTGACAGGTGCCCTGACTCAGATATAGCCTAGCAGGTGGTACTGACCACTGATATCCCCAGACACAGCTCTGCCTGAGGTTTTGAGTGTTCCCCTCTACCTTCAGGCCTCAGCCTCCTCCTGGGACCAGGACAGGCCTGAAAACTCTCTCTTCCAGTGACTCTGAGAAACACTAGGTTAGTAGAAGACATGAGGTTGCCCTGAGGGCCAGCAATGTCCATGAAAGGAGAATGTCACAGTTGTGTCACAATGTCACAGTTGCTGCCTTTGGGTATAGATGAGGACATCTGTGAGGACGGCCACCTAGACCCACTCAGGTCTGGTGCCAGCCACTCTGGGCTCTGGGGGCTGGTCTGGGGGACTTCTTACTGTCACATGTTTTGCTCTGTGGAGCTTCTGGGAAGCAAATCTGAAAGGGGCAGGACCAGGAAGGTGCCACAGCCCAAGGGGGGGAAATGTAAGACATGGATCTGGAGGATAAAAAGACTTCTGTCCTGAGTCTTTCCCATCCATCATCCCCGATGACTGTTCCCCAAGGTTTCATCAGCTGCAGGATTCAAGCCTACCCCTCCGCTCAGCATTGCTGCCTCGAACTGTCTAACCACCAGGCATCTGCTTGGCATGCCTTCCACCTGCTGGTCTGTTACCAGGACCTTCTAGTTCCCAGCTGCCAGGACAGGTCATGTGAGTTGGTTGATGAGTGTGCCTGGAGGATACTTGCTTCCTTGACAGGCCCTTGGTTTACAAAAAAGCTCACCCATGTGTGTTAGTAAGGCGTCAAGCTTAGAGTTGGCCCCTGGCCTCTCTTTGGTTAAGTGACAATGTGAAGCCGTAACAAAGAGGACAGAGCACTGATGCTGAGCTTGGACCCATGTTCTATCCCATGTCTTTACACTCAGCTCTGTCTATGACCCCACCCCCCACCCCCCAGCATCATCTGCTCCCCCGGGTCTGAGGTTACATACGTAAGACGAGGACTCCATGGCGCAGGGCCTGGACACGACCGGGCTCGATGGATATATTGAACGTGCTGTGCTCTAAACCGTTGTGGGTGCCCATGGAGCACACGCCGCGGCCCTGCTCTGCGGCCTGGTGCACCATGATGGTCAGTTTGTTGGCAATGATGGTGTTTAGGATGGAGATGACCAGCATGGGAAACAGGAAGGACATGAAGGTGTTAACCTGCAGAGAGCAAGAGGGTGCTGTCAGACCCAGATGTTCACTGACCAGACCCTGGGGACTATCGTCTGGAGTTGAGGAGGTACTTGACAGGTTAGGAAGGCCATACTCTACCTGGCCTGCCTACCAGACCGGGCCCTCCTCTGCAACTCCTCCTCAAGTTCAGCTCTCAACCTGCATCACACTCCATCCCAATGTGCTTTGAAGAGATCAGCATAGCCTCTGCTACCTGAGACTGGGAAGGACCTTAGGTGTTCTGACAAAGGGTCAGGCTCTGAGTCCTGGGTCTGAGAATATCATGTCTAGGACTCCAGACCTCAGCATGGCTTGTCCAGTGAGACTGAATCCTTGGCTCCCACTCTGCATGCAAACAGTTCACACTGATGTCTTCATACACTCTCCCACCCATGGGGTGCCTCTCAGAGCTCAGGGGGTGGCTAGCCCTACACATCAGCACAGGCCTCTATGTACACTCAAATTTGGGAAAACTGCATCTCTGAGGTTCTTGCGGCCAATAACTTAGAAACGGCAGGACATGGATTTGTTTCCTGGCCTGTATGAATTTAGCCCAGCCTCTTCAGCAATGTCCAGCTGACCCTTGCCTTCAGGAGGATTCTGAAGCTCTTCTTCCTCCTCCTCTTCCTCCTCCTCCTCCTCCTTCTTCTAGATTTATTTATTTCATGTACATGAGTATACTGTAGCTGTCTTTACCACACACACACACACACACACACACACACACACACACGTACACTGCAGCTGTCTTCAGACACACCAGAAGAGGGCATCGGATCCCATTACAGATGGCTGTGAGCCACCATGTGGTTGCTGGGGATTGAACTCAGGACCTCTGGAAGAGCTGTCAGTGCTCTTAACCACTGAGCCATCTCTCCAGCCCTTAGGAGGCTTCTTAGAGCAAATAAATAAATAAAAATAAATAATCACACAAATGTACGCATGTCCTAGTTGAAGCACATGAAGAATGCGACCAACATTGCAAAACTCCTGACTTGTGTGAGGACAGACAGCCATGACCAGATGCTGGGAATGAGGGGAGCAGGGACCCAGGATGCTGGAGTTAGCTGAACTCCCCAAGCCTCTTTCAGACTTAGCTGAAGCACCTGTGAAGGCCTTGCCTCCACTCCCAGGTATCCACAGACCATCCCTGGGAGGGCCTGGGAAAGAAGCGGTTCAGGCTACTGTTTGCACAAATCTCTGCTCAACAGGCAAGGTACATATCAGTCAAGAGAAGGTCAGCACCATCTCCCTCTTGGGTCCTTTATGCCCTCCCTCACCAAGCCCCTGTCCTTGAGAATAGAGGGCCTGTTCCATCTTTCCCCAGGGGGTCAGGAGCCAAAGCTGTTCCTGCCATGTGCTTAGCTCACTCCATTGGAAGCCCATGGAGGGCAAGAAAGAAGTCCTCTGTCTGCTCTAGGCCCAGCTGTGCTCCATCCCAGGAGATACACTAATTTGATTCCTGGTGAGTCACGGTGGAATTAAACACACTGGATGTCTCCAACACAGATTTAAAATGTCAAAACATTTAAAATACCACACCTTGATGAACACAGGCAGCAGACAGCTACCTCAAGGACTGGCCAGAGCTGGAGCAAAGCAGCAAGATGAGGGGGCTGGTTCCAAGCCCTCAGTGGTCAGTCATTGCTCCTAAATCTGAGGTTCCCAGGCTCACCCTTTTTCTGACCCTCACCGGGTGTGGCCCCAGCTTTTGAGCAGTCTGCTTTCAACTTGCATAGGCATGGCAGCCCTGGCCACACAGGATAGCCTGAGAAACATTTGTCACTTTTGTCAGCTTGATGATCATGCTGAGTTCACAGTAGGATGCATCAATGCTATCCCACATAACTGGAAACGCCCACAGCATCTTTTAATGTGTGTATCCAAACCAGCTCCCCGCCCCCCCCCCCCGTGTCCTGGGGGACATGCTGGCAGCTGACCCCAGATCACCCTGATCTGTGACCCTGAGCAATGAGGAGGGAGAGACATGGCCAAGACTAGGAAAGCAAGAGGGGGCAGCACTGCTAATAAGGAGAGAAAGCCTGTCCCCACACAGCTAGGACACATACATGTTGAGGAGAGAAACCAGACTCAGCATTGCTGGCCTTAGGGAGGGCAACACACATCACACAGTGTCTCTATTGCCCCTTCTGTCTCTGCCTCCCCTTCTGTGTGTCTGTCTCTCCCGGTATCTCTGTCTTTATGTTTTCTCCTTCTGTTTTAGACATATGCACCAACTCCCATAGGTGACAGGATCTAAGACCAGTTAGGCGTCTGGCTACCCCGGGCTACCAGCTTATCGATCATGCTTACAAAGCTGGATTGGGATACTAGGGGGATGGTGGACCCCAAGAGCATGCCGGTCTTTGGAGTTCTTGCCTTCTCTTCCATCCTAACTGCTACTGTTCCTCTCAGGGCCAGAAACTGCCGTGCATGAGGAAGGCTCTCCAGAAAGGGGCAGAATACATGGGGGTTGGTTGGGGACTGGAGGTTGGGGTGTAGACTTGAACCTTAGACAGACAGAGTATCCTTGGGTAGCTGTGACCTCAAGCAGGTCCCAGAGAGACTACACATCTCAACCGTGAACCTTAGAGTGACTGAAGGGAGTCCCCACCACTGGGTGCCTTCAGTAATACCCATGAATACCATCAGGGTGGGCAAAAGAAGCAAGCTGAGAGTTCTTGTCGGGGAGCTAGGATGGTTTCTATAAAGAACGGGAATTCAGCCGCTGCCCTCTGTAGGTCTATATTTTTGTGGATAGAAGGGAAGCACAGTGAAGGGTTTTGTGATGGTTTGTATATGCTTGGCCTGGGGAGTGGCACTATTAGGAGGTGTGGCCTTGTTGGAGGAAGTGTGTCACTGTGGGCGTGGGCTATAAAACCCTCACCCTAGCTGCCTGGAAGTCAGTATTCTGCTAGCAGCCTTCAGGTGAAGATGTAGAACTCTCAGCTCTGACTGCACCATGCCTGCCTGGACGCTGCCATGCTCCTGCCTTGATGATAATGGACTGAACCTCGGAACCTGTAAGCCAGCCCCAATTAACTGTTGTCCTTATAAGAGTTGCCTTGGACCGGGCCATGGTGGCGCATGCCTTTAATCCCAGCACTCGGGAGGCGGAGGCAGGTGGAATTCTGAGGTTCTGAGGCCAGCCTGGGCTACACAGAGAAACCCTGTCTCGAAAAACCAAACCAAAAAAAAAAAAAAAAAAAAAGAGAGTTGCCTTGGTCATGATGTCTGTTTACAGCAGTAAAACCTTAACTAAGGTTTGATTAGAAAAGATACAGTGGTCAGAGATGGTGGGCTCAAGCTTGTACACAGATGGCGTAGGGGGAATATAAACAGATGCGGGTGCATGCGCTGTGGAGTATACCCGCCCCTCCATCACCAAGAGGTGGCCTTGGCCCCAGATCCCTGAACTGCAGCTCTGACCCTCATTTGCATTTCCCCTGTGGAACAATACTGGGGCCTCTCTAGCCCCTAGTTCTTTACCACTGTGTTTAGATAAAAAGCTGAACTCACCCACTCCAGCCAGCTGCCCACAAAGAATGGGAAGGAGCTGAAGAAACTGCAAAAAACATCAGGGTGAAGTATAAGAAGTCCCTGAATGACTTTCTGGACCAGCCTGGGCTAGCCTGGCAGGGGATTGCCTCCAGTAACCAGAACAGGTTCAGCAAAGGGCTAGCCTTGGACAGAGTGCAGATAGAAGACCAGTACTAGCAGGTTCCTGGACAACCCTTCTCCACTTCTGCTGAGACCAGGGATGATAGCACCATGCACACCAGAAGTGTCTAATATCAAGGTTTCCAGTGCAACTTTGTTTGAAATAACAAAACCAGAATGAACTTGAATGCCTACCACTGAGGCAGGCCAGTCCCCATGCATCTGCTCCTGGGGCACTGGTTGATACTGGGAGCCCCAAGATAACAGTTTATGGAGAGAGCAAAGGGAGGGGAGTAAAGGGAAGCAGGGTGTGTGTAACTCTCCAAGTTCTAAGGCCCAGCTTGGCTCTGAAGAAAAGCTGATTAACCTGTACAGGGGCTGGCTGTGCATGCTTCAAGTGCCCCCTTTGAATGGAAATAACAGTCTCACTACACCAACTCTGTGCCTAGTGCCCCGAAGCAGATGCCCATGTGTGAACAAGAGCCCCCATGTCACACCAAAGCCACCAGTTGTTAAGGACAAAAGGAGCCTGTATCTGGTGGGTCTATTCTCATCTCACAGGTGGGCTGCTAGGGCCCAGAACACAAGGTGGGGTGTCTCTTAAAGTGACACAGCCCAGAATTTCACAGGAGAGTGATTGCACTGCACTGTCCTCAGGACAGGATTGTGGAAAAGACAAAGAAGCCATCATCTGAAAGATCCCACAGGATGCCTGAGAAGGAGTGCTATTCAGTGGGAAGGAGAGAGCTTAAGGTATATAAAAACAATTGTTGGAGCAACTTCTTCTGTAATGTTCTGGAAGAGGCAGGTCCAGGATGCCATGTTGCCCCTGTCTCCACTTGGATCCCTGATTTTCCAGGGGTCTGAGAGTAGTAGCTTTGGCCCAGACAAGTTCCAGGCATACCAGGACTGGAAACTGAAGCGTCACGGTTTGTCACTCGGAAGGGTTCTGAAGAAAACCTGACCGGTAGGAACCGGACTCTGGCCAGAAGTACAGGCTCTTCCCTTTCATGAGTAAAGCATATGAACGCACCCCTCCGCTTCCCAGGAGGCATCTCTTGGGACAGCTTCTGTTCACTTCCTTACTTTGCCTCTACTCCACTGTGGGTTCCTTCTTTTCTGGTTTGGGATTACTGAAAAGGCCTGGACCTCAGACAGAGTCCAAACGGCAGATTTGCTGGGTGATTTCCAAGTTCCAGATGGAAAGACAGCACCACAGACAGCTAGCTATACCTCTGAGGGCT
This sequence comes from Rhynchomys soricoides, assembly GCA_019843965.1. Lineage (NCBI taxonomy): Eukaryota > Metazoa > Chordata > Mammalia > Rodentia > Muridae > Rhynchomys > Rhynchomys soricoides. The sequence goes on from JADRCH010000172.1 coordinate 1,341,484, forward strand.
GTGACCAGAGTAGGCAGGACCCTGCAGCCTTCTGCTTCCAGTAGATGGCACATCTGACCCCCCACCTCTGTGTACTGGCCACCTTCAATGTGAGAACCAGACTCTTCCCTCCTGCTGTCCAGAGGTGGAGAGGCTGCCGTCTGATTGAGAAATTGGCAACCCTGAACATCCACATCCTGCCAGTGCCTGGCTGTGCAGCAGGCCTGGCACCAGTTTGGCTGTCAGGAGACCACAGACTCAGCCTGGAGGCCTCAATTGGATTACAGAAATGGCCTTCTCAACAGCTCTGCCCTTGTCCACCTGTGCCAGGCCCTAAGTCCCCACAGAAAGCTTAGCCCAGCAGGGTGGGTGCAGGGCCTGGCCTTGGTCCAGAACCCTCAGCATAACTGGTGGTATGTGACTTTTTTCACTGGGTGGTGGGCAGAAACAGGTAACAAGATGCTTCAACATTTCTAGTCCCTCTCAAAATTGGCCCCAAACCATTTGTGAAGGGGAGTAAGTCTTCAGGGGAGGGAAGGGGTGGGGAGGACTGAAGTCTGTCTGCCATGCCTTCAAATACATGTCAGCCAAAAAGTCTATTAGAATGCTCAAATCTGTAGAACATCTGCTGAGTAGCAGCAAGGGACTTCAAAATCCCCAGCAATTTCAGTGGCAGTACAGTGGAGAGTGGGTGAGCTGGGTACTGCTGGGCCCACACCCCACCTCTGTACCCAACTGTGGTGGAGCACAGGAAAGAACCCCAGCTTGTGCCTAAGGCTCACTTTATACTACAGTCAGAAAGGCAGTGCTTGGCTAAACAGATTCCATGACTGTGTCCACATCAGGCTAGGACAGTAGCCTTTCCTGTCATGGGTAAGAGTGTCCTGAACAGCAGCTCCCACTTGCTAAGATGCATCTGCTGTGTCTCTACTTCAAAAACCCAAGTCAATTCAATCAGGTTTGCCGATACATCTTTTGTTTGCATTTCCCTAAGATGCAGGGCACTAATTTGACACTGAAGGATTAAACATCGGTCCAAATGCTCAGCACAGTGCATTTGGAGCCCGTGACAGAGGTTGATCCATCCAAGAAAGTTCTCTGTTCCATGCCAAGGAAGCCTGGGACTCATGGACATTAGCTTCATATTCCCAGTGACCATGAAAAGCCCTCAGCTGGGCTTGGGAGCAAGGCTTTGCGAGCCTGGGACAAGGTTGGCTGCTGGGGCTCAGGGGTTGTAAGCAGGATACACATGCATCTCCGAGTATACGTTGAGTGTGGGCCGTACAGGACACCCGTTGCAGTGGGATCTCCAGACCCACAATTTGCTGTGCGCTTTCTTGCCATGTAATTGTGGGGGTAGTGCAGCACATATCCTGCCTGTTCCTCCCAATTTGTAATTACTACCTACTGCCAAGCTGGCCACTGCACTTCCCCGAGGACATCTGGCTCTTCAACATCGGAGTCTCAATGGGATTAGTGCTGTGTCTCTGCTCAATAAATCGGATTACAGTAAGCACAGAAGGGCGTGTCCTCACCCACAGGAAAAGGATTTAGAGATGGCCAGTGTGAGGGAAGACACTGGTCAAGGTCTTCCATTCCCTACACAGAGCCTCTGTCATGTCAGAGGACTCACAGCTTGTACAAAACCAGGCTCAGGTCTCTTCCTGGGTGACCAGGCCCTGGGCCTCACCTCTGGCTAGGGGACACTGCCTTGAGCCAGCTTCCTGCTGGGTAGGACTGTGGGACATCTGAGGGTGGCAGAAGTAAATGCTCTGAGAGGGCAGCAGAGGGCCAGATAGACACATTCACCAGCAAAGTGCTTGCTTTTTAAACATCCATTTAAAAATTCAGGCATGGTGACATTAGCCTGTAATCCCAACACTGGGGAGGCTGGTGGAGACTCACTGGCCATCCGTCTGGCCAGTTGGTAAGCTGCAGAGTCAGAGAGAGGCCATCTCAAAAAACAATGTGAACAGTGATGGAGGAAGTCATCTGACATCAACCATTAACCTGTACACACACACACACATACACACATGCCACACACACACATACACACACATACACACACATACATACAATTACATATCACACACACACACACACCACACACATACATACAAGTACATATCACTCACACACACACACACACACCACACATACATACATACCACACACACACATGCCACACAACACACACACACAACATACATACACATACACCACACAAACACACACATGCACACCACACATACAACACACACATACCACATACACAAAGACAACATACACACAACTCACATACCACACCCACACATGCCACACACATCCACACACAAACACAACATACACACACAAACACACACACACCACACATACACACTTCTGAGGCTGGAAGATGATGAGACTAAACTGTGAACTGCGGCCCAAATGCTACCCAGTGGGGAGGGGCTGGGGGTAGAGCAAAGCACATTCCTGTCAACCAGGGCTCTGCTCCTCCCTCTTGCAGTCTACAAGCCCCCACCAAGTCCCATTACCTCATTAGTCCCATGTTCATTTGTCCTTTGCACCCATGTGGGGCCTTTCTTTACATTAACAAAGAGGCTTTTTTATTTTATGAATGGCACAGCGTGCAAATTCACACCCACTAAAGTGGGAATCAGAGAGCCCTGGGTCTAAGCTCTTGGATTTTCTCTCTAGATGGGGGAGGAGGTGAGGGAGGGGGGAGAGGAAGGAAACCCAGAATTGATCTTATCAAATGACTCTGAACTCCTTCCTGTCTCACTCTGGGGCTTCCATTCCTCAAACCCCCATGCAGGAGAGGGTGGCACAGGTCACCTTAAGATGTTCTGCCATGGCCATTCCCCTCATGATCCTTAGTGAGCTTTGAAGTCACAGACAGGCTGATCTACCCTCTGAGGACAGGGTAGACCTGGCATGCTACTGACTATAGCTTCTTCTGCCCTATCTGCTTCTAGGGCAGGGGGAGAATGGTATAGGACTTACCCACCCACTGCCAGACACGAGTCAACCTTCTGGGTCTTGAGAGCCAGGGGCCTGGGGAGCCTCCCCTTCCCCAGGCTCACAGCTCTCCTACAGTCTCAGATTAGCTTGCCAGTCTTGATCTTCTGTTATAGACAGCAGAAGGAGCCTTGGTCATTTTAGCATTGACCAACCCCAGCTGTCAGACGATCTCTGATTTCTGCCCCCAGCAGGGGGTAGGCTGTGTTGTAGGCTGCAGACCTGAGGTGGCACATCCTGGCTCTTTCTGGAAATTCCATAACTTATGTCTGTGCCTGTCCATCTCTCCCCTGGGGTTACTTAAATATCCCCCCATCCTACGTCCTCTGGCACCGCATAAGGCATTGTGTGTTCCAACCTCCTTTATATAAGGTCACTTATCAAATATCTCATGTTATAAAGTGTCCTACTTGTAGAAGTTGGAGGAGCCGGGCAGTGAGAGGGAGGAGGCCTTGGTGGGAGGCAGAGGTGAGTTCAAGATACTGTGAAGGGTGGGCCTGCTTTCAGAGACCGTTACACTTGTCTGTGGGCTGGGATCCTTGAGAGGTTGACAAGGGCAGGGGCCTTGGCCTGAGAGACAGGAAACTGGCACAGCTGTATGCATATTTGGGGTGCTCTGCCTACATGGTAGGCAGAACCTGGAGCAGGAGTCAAGGATGGTAACCCACATTAGGAACAGGTGAGGGTAGAGAGGCTGTGGCTAGACCTGGAACTGAGGTGATGTGGGGTATCACCTGAAAGGAAATCCCAGCTCTCAGGAGGGTCAGCACACTGACTTTTCACCCGATCTGCCATGATGCTGGGGTTGTGAAGTCTGGGCTCTGCAAGCATACAGTATGGCTCCTGTTCCATTTCTAGCACTGGGTCCTGTCTGGCAGTGAGAAGCCCCCACAGTGCCCATTGTGGGCCCTGCCATTGTGCTCACAAAGCAAAGAAGCCTGACTGAGTTAAGACAAGACTGGTCATCACTGACTCTAACCTGACAGTGGGGACCATTTGAATCCTGCCTTTAAGTTCATCCTCTCCACCCTCCTATGTCCTGGAGCAGGAGTCCACAGATGTGTTCAGTAAAAGGTCAGAGAGTGAGTGACTTTGCTTTGTGGGCTGGATGGTCTCTGTCATAACTGCTCAACTTGGCCACCACAGCCCAAACTCACCACAAACATGTTAATAAACAGAAGGCCGTGTCTACACTGTCAATGATAGATCATGGTCCCAGCTTGCTGACTCCTGCCTGAAAGACTAGGCTTATAGCCATGGAACACACATTGAGTGCCCGTCATGTCATAGCTCACTTGAGAAAAATGATGACCAACATAACCTGTGTTCCCACACCAGTGCCCAGTGTATAGGAGCATGAAGGAGCAAGAGGTGATATCAACACCCGTGTTTGAGTGTGAGAAGCAAGATCCCACCTACAGGCAGCAGAATACCATCTACCAGTGCCTTCTGGCCTCCCCACCATAAGCCTTTGTTCATGGCTTCCATTCTAGGATGGCCAATGGGCTGGTGGCATGCATGGCTGAGGGCCTGCTCTATTTCTCAGGGGATCTGAAGAGAAATCATCTCCTAGGCTTTTCACACCCAACGTAGTTTAAAACAGCCCCAAGGATGGGTTATGCTTGGCAGAGGCAAGAACCCTTTCATGGCTTAATCCGGCCTTCTGCCAAGCTGGCCATTGCCTGTTTCCATAGTCTCTGAAGGCAGCACCCTTATAGTTGTGCACACAGTGTGAAGAGAGGTGAGTTTACTCCAGTTACACGGATCTCCCCAAATGTGTCTCTGTTGACACCCATGTCCCAAGCCAGTGGCTCCTCTAGACACCTTTCACCTGACAACTGGAGCTTTATCCCCTCAGAAATGTCCTTGCAGAACCTATTCCTGGGACAAGTCCCTCCTTCTATAGGTACTTGGCATCCTGATCCACATTCTGTTGAATGTCCTGAGCTGTTAGTCACCCTCACTAGGATGCTTTGTCAGACACATTCAAGATGTACGTGGAATGAGATTTGTTTCATTCCAGTTGTATTCAGAGTAAATCTCCTCCCGCCTGTCTCAGACAAGCGAGAGATGGAGGAGGGAAAGGGGAGGGGGAAGGAGGAGGGGGAAGGAGGAGGGGGAAAGAGGAGGGGGAAGGAGGAGGGGGAAGGGAAAGATGAGGGGAAGGGGGAAATGAGAGGGAGTGAAGGGGGGAGAGGAAAAAGGAGCGGTTTCTTGTCTCTATCTGGTTGGAAGGTGAATGCTGCTCCCACTGGGCAGGCTGAGCTGAAGCTTCATCAGAGTCAGAGGTCTATTCTCCATGCTGCTGCTGCTGCTGCTGCTGCTGCTGGGCTCTGTCATTGACCTGGATGCTAACTGCACCAGTAGGAAGCCTTGTTCCAGGCATTGGAATGCATCTAGCCATCCAGCTGGGCTCCTGCAGGATAGCATTCCCTGCCCTGCCAATCTTGTTCCTGCAGGCTAGATGAGTTTCCTTTGATGGCTTTGAAATGGCCACTTGAAGGCACTCAAGCCTTGGTCTGTAAATTCTCCTGGACCATAGCATCCGAAGGAGAAAATCCACCTCAAGGCTAGGCTTAGTGTTGATGGCAAATTCTCATGACTGAAATGGAGTCAAGGTCAGCTGTAGGTGGCAGGGAGAGCATCCATGCTTCAGAGACTCAAGCGAGTCAGGTCCTTTATGCAGCTCTGTCCCCAGACGGTGTTCTACACACCGGGGCATCTAGCTTGCTCAGTCTTATCCGCATGACGATTCTGTGTCCTGGAGGCTGCACACATGCATAGGCTCTCAAGCACACATGAAAAGACTGTGGACAGAGACACAGACGCACATAGGTACACATGCACAGACATGCTGCAGACGCCAGGGCCTCCTGGGTTCTGAGAGTCTCAACCATCAAGGAGATGACTAAACTGTGATCCTGGAGGCAAGCACATGAGAGAACAGTCCTGGCTTCTCATTCATGCCCAACCCTTCCAGTTTCTCTCTGTTCAAAAACAAACAAATGAACAAGCATGCACAATCCCTAACTGTACAGGCTGAGAGAAACATTACAGTGGGGTCTGAAAGTTCATTAAGCCGGTGCCTCCTAGACTAAAGAACATATCTTCCTCTGGGGGGAGACATGCCATGTCTCTTCTAAGAGTCATTCCAGTGGGGCAGGTAAGCTGCCTGGTTAAGGGAGCACCCTGCTGGGAGGCAGATTCACCTGAGGCTGTGCTAAAGAGATGGGAAGAATATCTATCCCTTTAATGAAATAATGTGCTTTTCCTTCCCAGAATTCCTGCTATTAATGTAACAGCTACAGAACCATTATTGGGGTTGTTAGATCTGTCAGTCAGCCTGCGTCCCAAGCCGGAAGGATTTAACTTCCCCTTCTTCTGTCTCTTTGCTTCGAATGCTGGCCAGGGCCTCCGTCTGCTTTCTTTGGTACTTCGGGCTTCTTCATCCTTTCTCTAAAGTCACCCATCCTTTCAACATTCCTCTGCCTGTCTGTCACATGGCTGCCTGCTTGCCAAACCTCCATGCCTAAGTAAAAAGGGCATAGTGTTCTTGTCCCTCTCCTTTGGGAAGCTGCCAAGAGTTACACCTTGCCTGTCCTGGAGGGTTTGTGTTTTTTTGTTTTTTTTAATAAAATTATCCTCAAGCTTTTGAATCCATTCTTAAATTCTTTTACTGTTGAGACTAATAACCCCAAGATAGGACACTCTCCACTTCCCCATAACATGACAACACTAGCAGGACTTTCTGATGCTTCCAGTATTAAGAAGGAAAGGGGGACACGGTGGGAAGGGAGGGTCCCAATCGTCAGCCTGAGGATTAGGGCTGGGTTTGGACAAGTTGGTGCACTGTGTAGATCACACTGGGGCTTCGACAGAGCTCAGACAACAAAGCATGTCTTCCTTCACACTCATTTCTTGAAGAGGGCTTCATCACCGGACCTGACCTCCAGAGACCTGGCAGCTTCTCTGTAAGCTCTGGTAAAGAAGAGCTTGGTCAGGCAAAGTGATCCTGTGATGCTGGGCCAAGGTGAGACTGTGTTCTCTGCTCTCTGGAGGTCTAAGGATGATCATGTCCATGAGACTTTCCCAGAGGCACCAGCAATTGGCAAGCTCTGGCTCAGCTACGTTGGCATGAGCATGTATCTGTGTATATATCTGTGTGTCTGTGTCTGTGTGTGTAAACGTGCGTGTGTCTATGTTTAAGATGTGTCTGTGCCCATTTTGTATCACATCTGCTTATATTCATGTGTCTCTGTACATACATGTGTGTATGTGTGCTGCGTATGCATGTGTGTCTTAGTCAGGGTTTCTATTCCTGCACAAACATCACGACCAAAAAGCAAGTTGGGGAGGAAAGGGTTTATTGAGCTTACACTTCCAATTGCTGTTCATCACTAAAGGAAGTCAGGACTGGAACTCAAGCAGATCAGGAAGCTGGAGCTGATGCAGAGGCCATAGAGGGATGTTTCTTACTGGCTTGCTCAGCTTGCTCTCTTATAGAACCCAAGACTACCAACCAAGGGATGGTACCACCCACAAGGGACCACAAGGGGTCAATTGTACTGGCTGGTTTTGTGTGACAACTTGACACAAGCTGGAGTTATCACAAAGAAAGGAGCTTCAGTTGAGAAAATGCCTCCATCATGAGATCTAGCTGTAAGGCATTTTCTCAATTAGTGATCAAGGGGGGAGGGGCAGTTTGCCTTACGCCTTTTCATTGTGTTAGGGGAGAGCTGCCTCCCAGCTCTGAAGGCCTCCCTAATGCCAATAATAGTCACCCAGACCTGGGCCAGGAACTGCAGTACCTGTCTGGCTCCACTTGAGCTGGGCACCTAAGGGCAGCCCCCAGGGCCCTTTGCCTCAGTTGATGCTCCAAGCCTCCGCAGGCCCCAGCACCTATTCCTGACTTTCCTTGGAAGCAACAGCAGTTTCCAGTCACCACTCAGTGGTTCCCGTTGAAGGATGAAGATCAAGAGATTGATTTGGGAAGCACCTGCCTGTAAGCAGGGCCTTGGTAAAGAAAAGGGTGGATGGATGGATACAGAATTCAGACCAAACCCCTTGGGAGAAAACCTCAGCTAATGATGATCTTATGTCCTTCACCCATGGGGCTTTAGGTGAGGGTGTGAGGGCTGCTCTCCAGCCCAGAGCCAACATCCCTTCAGATAAAGGATACCTCTATCACCGTCAATTACAAGGACCTTAACCCTACATTATCTATCGGAAGCAGGGAACTGGCAGGATGGAGACTGTACCCCGTTGTCCCTCAGGATGGACCCCGAAAGAAGGGGTTAAGGAAGGTGCTCCCTAGGCTTAGATTGTTCCACTCTGAATCCCTCATCATATTTCAAAAGAAATCTCATCTTCCTCCCAGTAACGACTTTGTCACAATGACATAATCAGTTCATTTGTTAGATTGTTTCTAGGCTGAATGCGGAGAATTTGTTGTTGTACAGAAACAGCGGTACTGAAATGCCACCGGGCTTTGAGGCAAATAAGACGTAAATCCTCCCCTGCTGGGGGTTCATCCTGGTTCCTCCTCTGCAAATCACTGGAGTTTGGGGAATCTGAGTAGTTGTGAATTGGGCTGCCCAGGATGCCGGGTCTGTTTGGCAGTCCCTGTGGGGACAGGCTGACCTTCCAGTGCTGCTTCCTCTGAGCATCTGATGCTTCTGGGTCTCCAAGACCTGAGTGGGAATGGAGCCCCTGGTAACCTGTCAGGGCTGGCACTGAGCGGCAAGGATTGGAGCTGGTCTTGGTCTTTTCTGGCTTTTATACACACTGTTCATGAGAGCAGGCTGGTTGTTCTGAGTTACTGTCCTCCCCCAGGACTGACTGTCAGTTTTACTCAACACTGGATTCCCCAGAGCTGGTAAGGAGGCCTCAGATGAGGACATCCTGTCCTGAATGGGTGGGAGAGGCTCTGGACCTCCCCAGGTAGGCAGGAGAGTATCTACAAAGTGCCCTTTCCTGGGGCAGGGAGAAACAGGAAGAAGGTGTAAGGACTGAGCAGCCATTTTAAAGGTAGTGCTACCCCAGGGAGTGAGCAGGAGGGTGTGAATTTGATGCTGAGAATCCCGGTTAAACAAAAAATTCTGGTGTGAAGCATTCAAGGAATTCTAGCACTGGGGAGATGAAGGCAGGAAGATCCCTGAGACTCACTAGCCAGTCATCTTGCCAACAGGTGAGTTTTAGACCTGCAAGAGACCATGCAACAGAGCAATGTGGATGGTCCCCGAGGAATGACGCCAGAGGTTGTACACACACATGGGTACACACACACACACACACTCACAGACACCTACACATGGGCATACACACAGACACACACAGACACACAGACACACACACACACACACAGGCACACATAGACATGGGTGTGTGTGTCTAGAAACAGGTGGAAATATTTTGTTTTGTTTTGTTGAGCTAGGCTGTTACTGTGCACCCCACGATGGCCTTAACTATTGATCCTCTTGCCTCTGTCTCTTAAGCTTTGGAATTGTAGATGTGAGCCTCCATGGCTGGCTGTAAATAATTTTAATAACATTTAATTTAATTAAATACATCCAAAATATTATTTCAAAATGCGAGAGTATTTGTATCGTACTCCATGCTCCCTTTCCTCTGGAGGCTTCAAAAGCTGCTCACCCTTCTTAAGAGGGCATCTGGATGCAGCCATGGGCAGACAGCTATCTGCTCTTCTGCAAGGACTTGCAGGGAAATTTTAAGGTGTTCATCCTACAGGCCCACGGGCAGCTTATCATCTTCCTGCAATTCTACAGAGTATCCTTGACCCATGCTGGCCATTTGAGACCCTGGGCTCCCGGGTCTCTCCTGTCAGGATATATGTCTCTGAACAAGGTCAAGGATGGGACATCCATCTTAAACCATTTATAAAACACACGTCCTGGGTAAGGAGTGGGTTCTACATCTTCCAGAAATTGGCTCTACCTCCCTTTTGGTCTCTTCAAGGCCCCATCATCAGAGCTTGTGCAAAGCTAGCCAGCTGCACTAAGATTTCCTTGAGTAGGAACAGGGCTCACACTCCCGAGAGACACTACAAAGTCACAGTGGAGATTCTCTCCCTACCTCTTGAGTTCTTCCTGGTCTAACCTTAAAAATGGCGTGCAGTAAGGCAAGGCCAAGCCTCAGGGCTGGATGGGAGAGGACCCTGGGGGTTAGCTTCACAGGCTGGTCAGGGGACAGGTCCCAGTACCCACAATTGTGTTCATCTTCTCTACTTGGCTCTACTTTTCATTACCTGGAAAAATGAAGGTGGTCAATAGAGCCTCTGGGCTGGGACTGAGCTCAGAACTCTGTTCCTCCAAGTGAGCCATTAGCTGTTGTGTAGTGACCCTATTCTCAGCACAGCGATTAACCCTTGCAGCAACTGCTCATCCTGAGAAATGTGCTCACTCAGCTCAGAAATCTCAGTCTGGCATAGCTGAGATGCCACTTAATTGTGGGAACCAAAGCTAGATGTGATGGTATATGCCTATAGTTCTAGCGCTGGAGAAGCAGAGGTGGGAAAATCAAGAGTTCAAGGCCAGTCTTGTGTTTAGAGCAGTTTGGAGCCAGTCTGGGTTCTGTGAGAAACTACTTAAACAAACAAACAAAATAAGCAAAACTCAACCTGAGAGAGAAAAACAACTTCCCCCACACCTTGTTTTGTTTGTTTGTTTGTTTTGTAAGATTTATTTATTTATTTTATATATGACTACACTGTCACCTTCTTCAGACACACAGAAAGAGGGCATCAGATCCCATTACAGATGGTTGTGAGCCACCATGTGGTTGCTGGGACTTGAACTCAGGACCTCTGGAAGAGCAGTCAGTGCTCTTAACCGCTGAGCCATCTCTCCAGTCCCCCTGCTTTTTTTTTTTTTTTTTTTTTTTTTAAACCAAAATGAGCTGTATCAAGGGAGGACCATACAATCTTATATCCCCTTTCACTTCCCACCGGGACTCACCCAGAGCTGCAGGTGAACCAGAGTGCAGGAGCTTTCTAGAAATTTTTGTGAACCAGGAATGGGAAGGCTGGGCTAGAATCCGCCAGGAGGAGCAGGCTGCCCAGGAAAACACAGCTGTCCCCAAAATTCTTGTGGCCACAACCAGTTCCTTTGGAGAAACCACAGCATCACAACTGCAGTCTCACCAAGTTAGTGCTAATTCTCACCCTCCTGGGGTTTTGAATGCATGGAGGGATGCCCGAGGGCTGTGCAGAATACTGAAGGCCCCTCCTGCTGTGGTTGGAATCAAGATGAATTTTCTCTGACAGATCTCCGCCACAAGACGGCCACAGGTGCTCATGACATTTAAATTGCTTGAATTTGCAAGTCCGATGTTTACATGAATATTCTCTCTCTCTCTCTCTCTCTCCATGGTATTCAGACCACAGTCTGCTTGGGGTGCCTTGTCTGTGCAGTGAGGTGACAAGTCCCATTGATTCTCATGGTGGCTTCCTTCTCATCAAAGAACATTCTAGAACCTGAAGACTGGCAACTGCCCCAGACACTCAGGGCTGGGCTATCCTGAAATGCATGTAGCCTACAGACCACAGATTGAAGATACCTAGCATAAATGAAATGGGCAAATGCTGAATCCACCAAAACTCCCAAAGAAGAAACAGACAATTAGAAGTCTTTATTAAAGAAATTTAATCAATATTCAATAACCTTCTAAAACAGGAAGCACCAGGCCCAGATGCTCACTGACAGATCCTGTCAAACACTTGCATGAAAGTGACAGAGCTCTCTCTAGTCTCTCTGGGAAGACAGAAGCTCAGGTCAGACCTCAAGCTCACTCAGTGAAGCCAGTGTTACCCTAGAAAGAACCAGAAGTGCTTGAATGTGTGTGCGCGCGCACACACACACACACACACACACACACACTAAATGTAGATGACCATCTCTTAGGGACACAGATGCAAAAACCCTCAAGAAAAAGAAAACTAGTGAATCAAACACAGTAATGCATACATGATAGTGTTCCCCAAAGTCCATGGTATTGAGAGGTAGGACCCACTAAGAGGGTTTAGGTCCTGAGAAAGAGCCCTCACAGATAGATTAATTTCATTATCCTGGAGTAAGTTTGCAAGTCTGGTCCTCTTACACTCTCTCTTACCCTGTGAGGCCTTCTGCCACATTACAAGCACAATAAGGTACTCACCAAGCCAGGCATGGTGGCACACACCTTTAATCCCAACACTAGGGAAGCAGAGGCAGGTGGATCTCTGCGAGTTTGAGGCCAGCCTGATCTACATATCGAGGTCCGGGACAGCCAGGGCTACACAGAGACCCCCTGACTCAAAACAAAAACAAGTTGTACTGGCTGGTTTTGTGTCAATTTGACACAAGCTGGAGTTATCACAAAGAAAGGAGTTTCAGTTAAGAAAATGCCTCCATGAGATCCAGCGGTAAGGCATTTTCTCAATTAGTGATCAAGGGGGGGGAGGGCCTCTTGTGGGTGGTGCCATCTGTGGGATGGTAGTCTTGGGTTCTATAAGAAAGCCAGCTGAGCAAGCCAGGAGAAGCAAGCAAGCCAGTAAGCAGCATTTCTCCATGGCCTCTGCATCAGCTCCTGCTCCTTGACCTGCTTGAGTTCCAGTCCTGACTTCCTTTCGTGATGAACAGCAGCATGGAAGTGTAAGCTCAATAAACCCTTTCCTCCCCAACTTGCATCTTGGTTATGATGTTTGTGCAGGAATAGAAACCCTGACTAAGACACAAGCAAACAAAAAAAAGAAGGCTAGCACAAAATGTGGTCCTTGGATCTTGATCTCTTAGACCTCAGAGCCGTGAAGCCAACAAAGCCCCTGTTCATTGTAAAGTGCCTAGTCTGTGGCAGTTGTCATAACAGCTCTGTCCTGGCTACTTTATGTCAACGTGACACAAGCTAAACTCATCAGAGAGGAAGAAGCCTCAACTTAGAAAATGCTTCTGTCTGTCTATCTATCTTTCTATCTTTCTATTAAGCAATCATCTATCTTTTGGTTTTAATAGACAGAGTTTCTCTGTGTAACAGCTCTGGATGCCCTGAAACTCATTTTGTAGACCAGGCTGTCCTTGAACTCACAAAGATCCACCTGTATCTGCCTCTCAAGTGCTGGGATTAAAGACATGTGCCACCATGCCCAGCTCTTAAGGACTTTTTTTTTTTTTTTTAATTAATAATTGATGGGGAAGGGTCCAGCCCATTGTGTGTGTGTGTGGGGAACCCCCAGGCAAGTGGTTCTGGGTTCTACAAAAACAAGCTGAGAAAGCCATGGGGAGCAAGCAACTAAGTAGTACCCCTTCAACAGCCTCTTCATCAGCTCCTAACTCCAGGTTCCTGCCATGCTTGAGTTCCTGTCCTGACTTCCCTTGATGGTGAGCTGTGATGTGGAAGTGTAAGCCAAACAAACTTCTCCCTTCCAGAGCTTTGGCCATGGTGTTTCCTCACAGCAACAGTAAGCCTAAGACAAGCACAAAAGAGACCCAAACAACATAGTGAGAATTATCCACAACGATTAAATAGGATCCCCCTGCCCCCAGGCATGCAAGGATGGTTCACCTGATTACCATTCACACAATCACTTTAATAAGTGCAAAAAAGGCTTTTGACAAAATCCAAAGCCTATTCATGACTCAACTCTTAGCAAGCCAGAGACAGAGATAACATCTTACTACTGGTGAGATTATAACGTCACTAAGTTGAGAGACAACGTATGTCCAGAACCATGCCAACCTAACCTTGTAACAAACCCTAGCCAATAAGATCAGACGGGGTGGGGGGGAGTACTGCATTGGGAAGAAAGAGAGAGCTTTGTATGTAGGTAGCCATATACGTAGAAAACACCAAAGAACCGACATTCTTAGAACTGCTGTGATTATAAGAAAGTAAGATAAAAGGTTAATAAACAAAATCCAGTTGCTTTCCTATATGTCAACAATGAATAATTGAAGTTAAAAATACAATACTGTGTCTGTTTTGAAATATTTTAGTGTGTGAGCGTGTGTGTGTGCATGAGTACATGTGAGAACTGCATACATATGTACACATGTGGAAACTGGAAGAGGTGTTGGATCTTATGGACCTGGAATTACAGACAGTTGTGAGCTACTCAATGAGAATTCTGGAAGCTGAACTTGGGCCCCTTCTGCCAGAGCAGTATATGTTTTTAACTACTGAGCCATCTGTCCAGCCCCACAATACAGTATTTGTATGCTAAGTAATTAATGTAAAAAACTTTAAAAATAAAATACTATTTATATCATAGAAAAGGAAATATGGACTGGCTGTGGCTCAGTGGTAGAGCACTTGCCTTGTTATCTCTAGTGTCCCCCCCCCCCAAATAACCCTTGATTTTGTTTTTAAAAGATAAAAAACCCTGTTGGGTGGTGGTGGTGATTGCCTTTAATCTCAGCAGAGGCAGGTGGATCTCTATGAGTTTGAGGCCACCCTGGTCTACAGAGTGAGTTCTAGAACAGCCAGGGCTACACAGAGAAACAGATGGAGGGATTGGAGTGACAGGTTGGTGGTTAAGGGTACTCTATGCTCTTGAAAAGGACATAAGTTCAGTTCCCATTACCCATGGTGGGCAGCTCAGAACAACTTCAGGGGATCTTAAGTCCTCCTCTGATCTCTGAAGACCTGTATACACTTGGTATATACTTACATTGACACCACGAAGTCCAAAACTTTCAACAAAGCTCCATAGTCAAGATGGTGTAGTCAGTGAAGCTGAGAGAGAGCCCAGAAATGCACCCACACAGGACTCTGTGACCAAGGTAGAATGTGGAGGAAGAGTCACCTTTGACAACCATCTGTGAAAGGATGGATTCTATACCTTCCAAAAACTAATCAAAACTGATCACAGGCCTAAGTATTAAGTTCAGGACAATAAATAAGAAAAGTTGATTAGCCCCACGTTTAATGATGAATATTTAATTATTTATTGGCCTCATACGACTTGAATTTCAGATCCTTCTGCCCCTTCATCCCAAATGCTGAGATTACAAATGTAAGCCACCACAACCAGCTGAATTTTTAAACAGAAGAATGTTCCATGAAAGAAAAACCAATAAACTGAATCTTATTAAAATTAATAATATTGTTAAAAGAATAAGAAGACAAAAACTGAGCATGATATTGTAACATCTGAATTAGCATTAGAAGTCTGAGGCAGGAGGATGGGAAGTCAGAGGCCAATATATTGTAAATTCCTCTCATAAAACCATAACAAAGATTAAGTAAGAAGATGCCACAGCCTGGGAGGCATTATTTGCAAAAGACACATCTGATAGGATGGTCCAAAATATACAGAACTCTTTTATTTTTTTCTTTTTCTTTTTTTTTCAAGACAGGGTTTCTCTGTGTAGCCCTGGCTGTCCTGGAACTCACTCTGTAGACCAGGCTGGCCTCGAACTCAGAAATCCGCCTGCCTCTGCCTCCCGAGTGCTGGGATTAAAGGCGCTCCACCACTGCCCGGCTACAGAACTCTTAAAATGGGCAAAAGTCTAAATAGGAACCTCGGGTAAGAATGTTCACTAATGAAAAACTGTGCACCTGGTGTGGTGCTGTGTGTTACCCTTTACAGGACCGAAGGCCTTGATTATCACCTCAACTTTGCCGGGTTTAGACTCAGAGGGGAGACACATCTGTGGGCATGTCTGTGAGGGTGTTTCTAGAGAGATTTAGTGGAGGAAAGTAGAGGACGCATCTCAGTGTCTAGAGTGCTGAACTGAGTAACATGGAGCAACCAGAGCCCCATCAGATAACAACCCCCCCCCCCCCCGACTCTGGATACAATGTAACCAGCTGCCTTACATTCCTACGGCTAAATCGACAGCCATTAAAAGAGCTGTTCTTTCACTTCATGATGGGATATACCCTCAAACGGTGAACCAAATAAACCCTTCCTCCATCAACATCGCTTTCTGTCAGGTGTTTGGTCACAGCACTGAGAAAAAGTAACCAATACAGCAATGGAATAAAACAGGAATGTTCTTAAACAACACCTCACCCCACCTCCAAATCCCGAAGAAGGACACCTGGAATGCTCATCATGGCTGGTGGAACACAAAAGAGCACAGCTGCTGTGGGAAGCAGGTGCTCTGGCTTACCCAGCTAACCTATTCATAACCTAAGGTTCCACGATTGCAGTCTTTGTTGTTGTTGTTTTTAACCTAAGGGAGCTGAAAGCTTATGTTCACAAAAACCCTGCACGGATACATTTATAGAAGCTTTAGTCATAATTGCAAATGAGATGTTCTTCATTAACTAAACAATAATGGCATCTAATTCAGTGATACAAAGAAATGAGCTTCCAAGCCAGGAAAAGACATGACGGACTTTGAATGGACGTCAGCAAAGGAAGGAGGCTGGCCTGAAAGAGTGCCTTGACTCCAGCTGTATGATCTTCTGGAAAACTCAAGGTGGAGTTGGCTTAAAAAAAAAGAAAAAGTTGCCCAGGGTTGGGGTAGAGCCCAGAGCATTGGATAGAGCCCTATTTTCTATGTACAGTGATTGTCCACAATGAGGTACCATGCCACATACCATACCAAAGCCACAGAATGTAAAACTCTAAATGAGAGCCCAGTATGAGCTGTCAACTTTGACTAATTTGTCAACACTTGTTAATTGTGACAATGAACCTCACAACACAAGATTTCTCCAGCAGAGGAAACTAACAAGTGGGAGGTGTCTCCTGAGACATTGTCTCAAACAAACAAATTACAAAAATAAATAAATAAATAAATGCTCTAAAATTTTTTCACTAAGAGTTGTAACTCCTGAGGCTGGCTCAGTGGTTAAGAGCTCTGGCTGCTTTTCCAGAGGATCTAGATTCTAATTCCCAGCATCCACATGGTGGCTTACAACCATCAGTAACTAAAGTTCCAAAGGATCTAACACCCTCTTCTGACCTTCTCAGGCACTGCATGCATGTGGTGCACTGATATAAATGCACACAAAGGCGTGTGTGTGTGTGTGTGTGTGTGTGTGTGTGTGTAATTACACACACACAAGCTAAAGAGTACAGCTGGGAAGCTAAAGGGTAATTCCTAACCCTTTAGCTTCCCAGCTGTACTCTTACATTTTACCAGCAGTGACAAATACTTCCAATTGTTCTTTGTCCTTGTGAATATCATGTGTGTTTGGATTTTGGCCTGTTGGGTTGTTTGGTTGCTGCTTTGCAGAAGTCTTAGGGCCTGCCTGCATCTTGCAAAGCCCTGTTTTGTGAAACTTCCTTATCAGGCATTCAGCTCAACTGAAGGTCATCTAACCAGAGACTACCCCCAGTACTGTGTGCTTCTGATGTACCTCTCCTCAAGCAAAAGGAGTCCCTGACTTCCTGTACTTCCCGTGTTTCATTGCTTGTCAAGGGCTGGACACCTCAGTTCCTGTGTCTCTGTTTTAGCCTCTCCCAGCTTCCCTCAGTGGAATACAGTCCTTTCAGGGCCACAGCAGAGAGGCTAGTCAGGGTGACCCTGTAGATGACAGACCAGGGAAGGAACATTTAAACTGTGTATGGACTGGGAACCAACAAGCACCTTAAAGTGGACTCCCTGTTACTCAGAGGCCCCCAGCTCGGTCTGGACAGGTCCTGACATTTGTCTCTCACTTTTGTATATGGCTTTCTCCAGATCTAGTTGGAAGACTGAGGTGAGCCAAGGAAGTCTTGGGAGTCCATCTCCTGCTAACTGGACAGGTATAGTTGCTTCAAAATAAATCTGACAATTTCAGTGTCTCCCAAAGTCCCATTGTCCTGAGTAAGGACCCAGTGAAGGCTGGTTTTGGATGCAGGTACTACATGACTGGGGTCTTGGCCAGGTGACTGGGTGGATTCAACTCCACTTGCAACTCCCCCCAAATCTGCTTGGTAGAAATTCCAGATCCCTGGGAGCGGCTCCCTCCACAGCACACAGTGTTCTCTTTTCCTTTTCTTTCTGTTTTTGAAGGAGACACAGAGGCATGCTCCAGTTGAACATGTGCTGTCTTCCACAGAGCATCTGAGCAGGGCTGATCACAGCAGTTCTGAATGGACAGGCAATGAGGATTTTGTCTGCACCAAAATCCACACAGCTCTGGGGAAGGGACATCAAGGATGAGCTCTCTCCAACGTTAGAAATAGAACCATAAGAATTCTCGTGACCAAGGCTGCTGAAGGTTGGAGAGGAGGTGCTCACAGAGTGCTTTTTGTTTGTTCAATGGATTCAAGCTCACGAGTGCACTAAACACACGACAGATGAGGAAGGAAGCTTGGGGTCCTTCTGAGCAGATGGGGGCCAGACGCTGGGAACACTATTGATCATGGATCAGATGCTGGGATTATTATTGGATCGTGGGTCAGATGCTGGGATCATTATTGATCATGGATCAGATGCTTGGATCATTGTTGATCATGTATCAAATGCTGGGATTATTATTGGATGGTGGGTCAGATGCTAGGATCATTATTGATCTTGGATCAGATGCTGGGATCATTGGATCCCAAGGCATTTGCTTCCCTGCCTTCAGATCAGACTCCTATCTCCTCCTGAAACCTATCTTACTATCCAGCCCCTGGTACCCCTCAGTCGATGTAGTCCTTTATTCTCATGTGACCCTCAGGATGTGTGCACAGAGGCAGCTGAGGAGGGAACATGCATGGTCACTGCAGTGCGGGATTAGAGGCTCAGCTAGTGCTCAGCAGCTTCACCAGGAGAGCTGGCATTAGAGCTGTCTGCTGGCTGGGCCTTGTCTCTGAGGAAGGAAGATCATGATTCCAGGCAGTGACAGCCATGTTTATTTCCAAAGTTCACGACTTGCTGAACCCTGGTACTTGAACCCACTTGTTCCCTAAGGAGTCCAGCTTCCTGACGGACTCAGAGAGACAGACAGACCCACAGAAACAGTGATCTGTTTCCAACAGCCCCAGTGCTGATGGGCAAGCGCAGCTGGGCTTAGAAGCATGTTAGAGAGTCTGTACAATATTCAAAAAAGGCAGCAGGGAGTACTCCACTGCTTTACCCCCAAACAGTAAAGTAATGAGGAAAGCCCAGACTCTTCTGAGTGGAGCAGGCATGCAGATTTCTGGGAAACTACAGGCAGGCAGCTAGCATGGCATCCACCGCCCAGGGAGAGTAGAGCTGGGTCCAATGGGTGCATCTCCAGGTTCTTTCTTAAACAGTCTGCCCTCCTCACTTTAAACTCTGACAGGACCCTTTCTAGAGCAGGAGGAACGAACTGGAGCAGTTTCGGAAGCAGGGATCTGCCTCACAGGCTCCTGAGAACCCAGGCCTCCATGGGGCCTCTTGGCTTTATTCCCTCCACTTCCCGTGCTCAGATTTTGTTTTATTTTGATTTTTGAGACAGGGTCCTGCTATATAGCCTTGTGCTTGAGATTTGACAAGGCAACCCTGCTGACAGTTTTGGCCAGGATCAGAGGGCCCACCAGGATGCCCATTTGTGTGTGAATTAGTTTCAAAGGTCAAGGAAGAATGCCATTAAAACCCAGTGGGAGGCCATGGGAAGGGTTGAAGTGTTTTCTGGTGTCAATCACAGTAGCTCACCATCTGTGAGTTAATGCTGCAATGGTCCAGGTCAGGTCCCAAGCCAGAGTGCAGGTTGGGTAGACCTATTTTATACCACTCAGAACATATTACAGTCCTGACCTACAACAAGAACAGGGCAGTGAGTCTCTTGGGGAGCCACAAGGCCCAGGAGGCAGATAGAATTGGAGTCAGGCATGTAAGGAAGAGCATCCAGCCTCCTGACCAGGGCCAGCTGCCCTACCACATCTTCCTAGGGCCTGGTTCTCTAGCCTGTGCCTGAGGATACCCTGAAGCTGAGCAGCTCAACCACAGACCAGCGTCAGTTCTTCCTTCTGTTGGGAACTGAGCCTAGTAATGTCCAGCACCTCTGGCCTTCAGTGTCCCCACAGTGGTACCTTCACTGACCTGGGTCCTAGCAGAGATTCTCTGGGACATGCTTCAAGTTACAAGACAGCAGGAGCCAATAGGTAGGACTCAAGCCACAGATGCTGTGGCAGTGACAACCAACCCTCTGTGCTGTCACCAGGATCAATCTGTCCCTGCATCTGTTATACCTTGGCTCAAGATTCTGCTGGAATTAGCTAGCACGGTCCCCTTGGCAACTAGAAGAGCCAGACAGATAAGGCAAGCAGGTCGAGTGGAGGGGAGTCCTTTCCACCCCAGGCCAATGAGAGGTGTGAGTAGTGATGGAATCCAGAGGCAGCTGTGGGGAGTCAGCACAGATAGCACTGGGGAAGATGAAGCCAAGCGAGGAGCCGAGGAGCCGGCCTGCCTTCCCTTGGGGGCCTCGCTGGCATTGATCCAGGAGCCCAGAGAGAATAACGGCAGTGGTTAACAGGTTAAAGTCTCAGCATACGATGCAACAAAACAGATGGTAATAGGGCTGTTCTAGTCCAGCGGTCACCCAGAAGGCAGGGACTGTATGAGACAGGTTTACAGCTTGCCCTCCCTGGTGTCCCAACTTGCCCTGGCTGGGGAGTCTAAAAGGAAGCCCATCTGGAGGCCCTGTCTTGCTGGCCTTAGGAGTCATCTTCAACATTTGTGAACCAGTGTGGGAATTTGTGAGGTTGCATCTGGATCCTTCCAGTTTGTTTTTCTCTTCCTGTTATAAAGGTCCCCAGTGTACCGGTTAGGCATAGCTCAAGGATCAGCAGTGGCCATGCCCTGGGACCAGTCAGGCTAGACCTGGAATCCAGTCTCTGCCTCTCTCTTTAAGGTATACTGAGATAACACAATGGTGGCAGTGCATGCGTGAGAGAGAGAGAGAGAGAGAGAGAGAGAGAGAGAGAGAGAGATGCATGCACACATGACTATAGTTTTACTTGTTTGTGCAGATATAATCAGATTTGAGAGGCAATTGTCCTCGATCAGGGTGGGCCCTAAATCTCACGACAAATGTTGCTAGAGGGGCAGATATTTAGAGAAGAAGGTGGCATGAAGACGGAGGCAAGACTGAAGTGATTCGGTCGTGAGCCGAGGACACTTGAGTCTATCATTCCTGGAAGAAAAGGAAGAAACCTCCTAAAGCCCCTGAAGGAAACATGGCTCTGAGAGACACCCTGGAATTTGGACCTCTGGTCTCTGAGACCATAAGAGAATATATCCCATAGTCATGAACCAGCACTGTAGTCAAGCCCTGCATTGTGACAGCCACAGATCTCAGGCTTCCTCTAAAGACTCTTGGAGGCTCTAGGCTCCTCACAGCAGGCACAAACTTGTCTGAGGTTAGAGCAGTTTAAAGCGTGGACATCTATCCCTGGTGATTTTCCTTAGATGCTCTATGAGCACTGTCTGGATGATCTGCCACAAACAGAGGTATTTTTAATACACTAGACGGCTCCTTTTAAACAAGCTGTCAGGAAAATTAATTGCAGGAAGTTTAACAGGCGCTAACGTGCCTAAGAGCCCTGCAATTACCTGCTTCAAGTGTACAGACGCATTTGACAGCCTGGGGGCCCTAGGAGTGTTTAGCTGCCTCAGAAATGCTTTCTTCTGCTAGGGGTGTGACCCTGGTGACCCCAGATTACTGCTCCAGCATCTGAGTAATGCTGGATCCTCTAAGGTGCAGAGGCCAAACAGCCCTCCTCTGCTTGGATCAGAAGTGCAGTGCTCCAAGTCAGAATCTGGTCCAAGGCACATCAACTTCATCTCCTGGAATTTAGTAATTTAATCCAGCCCTAACAAGAGAAGATCCTTTAGGAATACAGTCCACCTCAGCAAAATGGATTCTGAAGTTAGGCAAAATCTGGGGTCTCAAACTTGTTTGAGGTCTGTAGGGACAGAGGAGACTTTCAGGATGGTCATTTTGTTCCTATCTCCAAAAAGACACCAACTGGCACACAGAAACTATGGCTAGGCCTTCCCTTCAGGTAAGGGATACTGGTGTCTTACCCCTGACCTGCTGTCTGTCATAGGGGACCATGCAGGAGTGGAATGACCTTCAAAGTCGGCTTCATAGCATTCTGAATGCTTTTCCTGATTGTGGCACTGGGCCCCAGGAGATGATGAGGCAATGTCAGAGCTCTAGGACTGAAGGTGGCCAGACAGGGAAACTTCAGGTAGCCAAGCCTGAGGATCCTTAGGGAGGGAAGATCCCTGCCCACCTTGTTTTGTGTCTTAAAAGGTGTCTGGCAGAGGCCAGCAGCTGTGGTCCTGCAATGAGCTGGACCCAGGGTCCCAGAGGCAGGTCCTAGAGGACTATCAGCCAGATGGGATGGCTTCTCCTTGCCCCCCCCCAGCCCCTTAGGCAATAAATCTGACTCCGGACAGTTGCTTCCTACCGTGCAGATCCTCCCTGCAGCAGACAGGTTTATAAATGAGCTAGTCCCACCTGGATCCGGATATCGGGTCCTCCTCAGCTTCCCAAATGACATGACCCAGATGTGCTTTGCAGCGCTCTCCTGGACTCTCAGGAGCTGGGGATGTGTGGTTGTACTGAACTCTTGGAAATTATGTGCTGACTGGTTGGCTGTGAGCATTTAGTCCTAACAGTTCCCAGGGAGAGAATATTTCCAAACAGCTCCAGAACTCTCTGAACCTCGAGGGGCTGGAAGTGTAGCGTCTTTAAAGGAAGAACCGATTTTGAGTTACAAGAAAACAAAACTCTCCCAAGAATGCTCTTAACCTGTAAACACACCGAAGGAGAGTTACCGGAATTTACAATAAATTCACCTTTTCACAGACGTCTGGTTAAACATGTTGAAATCCAAACAATTCTACTCCTTTTATAAGCCTCAGGGTAACAGTTGCTGAATGTTTGGCGAATATGTCCCTTTGTTATGTCCTCTTTACAACATTGTTGTAGTAATTCCTTCAAGCCAAAGTTTTGTATCTTAGCTGTCTGGGATATTTGTCCATGTAGGCAGTTTTTAAAGGTCTGGAGAAGGCTTTTGCTTGAGATGCTGGACAAGATCTGCTGTTATAAACACCCATAAACCATCACCAGGTGCTTAGGCCCCGTGTTCTGACAGGCTGCGTACTGTTCCCAGCACAACAGGCTCTTAACCAGTTCACTGTTTGGGGATACTTTTGTGATGGAGTCTTTGGGTGCTGAAGTCTTTGTCAGGACAGCTCCTTAAGCTGACAAGGCTGAGTTCAGGGACTGGGCTGTGAATCCATATGGGGCTTTTCTGTGGATTCTGTGCTGGTAGGGCTAGGTGCAGACAGAACATGGAAGACTCCTTAGAGATTGAAACCAGAGGGGAGGGGCTGTTATCACATTGATCTTTCAGCAGAGGATCACCTACTCAGACCTTACCCTAACAAGTTGAAGCAAACCCCCATCAATATGTGTGTGTGTGTGTGTGTGTAGATGTGTGTGTAACTGTAATATGTCATCCACAGTGTTTATCATCAATTTAAAAACAATCAAATACACAGAGAAATAGGAAAAGGTGACCCACTGACAAGAAGACGTGTCACTTGGAGCGGACCCCAAGATAAAGCAAGGTGAAAGTGGGAGGTATGCATGGGCCTCACCACAAGCCTTCCTTTACCATATTCTGAAAGCTTCGGAAAGAGCAGGGACAGCCCTACTAGAGTATTCACCACAGCATCAAATAGAGAGGTGACTCCAAAAAGGCAGCAAAGATAAGATGGAAGAATCTGGCTTACTATTGGGCCTGTCCTGTGCCCCCTCCCCGAGCAGTGATTGGCAGGCAGCCTGTGCCCCAGCTCCCAGGTGACCGACGCCCCTCAGGCAGGCGAGTAAAAGGGGGTGCCAGCTCTGCAGGGGATGCTGACTGTCGCAAGGCATGCCTCCCTGGCACATGGACAGGGAGCGTTGCATGTGGCCTGGGGTAACCCCGGCCATAGGGGCAGGAAAGTGAGGGCCCAGGTCAGCCTGGGTGTGCAAGGGCCCCGGGTTCACAGTGGTGACAGCAAAAGCAAGAGTGGCTTTGGTGACAGTGACCCCGATTCCTTGCTGACTTGCCCGTCTGCCCTCCTGCTCTGGGCACCATGCTGCCGAGCCAAGCTGGGGCTAAAGCGGCTCTGGGCTGGGGTTGGCCCTGGGGGGCAGCCTGAACCAGACCCTGACAGCGAGGTGTTCTGGGTGTTCTCCTCCTCCCACTGTCCTGAGGGTGAGAAGGTGGCATCTCAGGCAGTGGTAGTGTTGGGCCCCATTTTGGCCCTGGTTTGGGCCTTGAGAACAAACCAGAACCTGGCTCGAGTTCTGAGACCTGTCTCAGTCACTTCCATATAGGGATGACTCAGCAAGACCTATTTGGCCCCCTCTCTGCCCCCACCATTGTTGATGTGGAGCTTTGCTATTGGCCCTGTCAGTTATCCCTTACCATTCCCCACCTCCTATGTAATCTCTTCCCATGCCTAAGTGCCCACTCCCTTTGCCTTCTCTGTATAAACGAGGGGTTGATACAATAAAGTTGAGTTCCTGCTTTGACAAGACTCCCAGTCTGGTGTGTTTCTTTTGGGCCATTGGCAGTTGCCATCCTGCTCAGCCCTGGACAGACACGGCTGGACCAGGTTCTCTCTTCTCTCTTCTGGACCTGCCGGCAAGGAGCCGACAGCTTACCTCAATACAGGATGGAGCCCAAGAAACTGGAGGATCATGGGAAGAAATCTAAGAGGAGATAGAAAGAGACCCACTGAGTCTATGTCTGACCCAACATGAGTCCTGGGAATGTCTTCAAATGGTATATGCATGTAACACACAATAAAGGGTTTGAGAACTGAGCCACAGCCATGAGCCAAGACTAAGCTGCGTATACAAGGAGGAACTGGGGACTTAGTAACAGAGTTGATGTCAGCGCCGTCATCAACAGATGGTACAACCAAAGGTGCAGCTCACACTGGACTGGCTGCCCACCTCAAGAAAACACCAGCATTATCCAGGGGATTAACATAATCCAAAACACCACAGCAAAGTTAAAAATGCTCAGGAAACAATCTAAGTTATTATTGAAAGATCCAGGAATATCCCTCTCTCCAAACGAAAAGAGGATCATTAGATCCACCCATGGGATTGTTATGGTCACAATACAGGCCCATTAAGAAAAATACAAACGGGGCTGGAGAGATGGCTCAGTGGTTAAGAGCACTGACTACTCTTCCAGAGGTCCTGAGTTCAACTCCCAGCAACCACATGGTGGCTCACAACCATCTGTAATGAGATCTAATGCCCTCTTCTGGAAGGTCTGAAGATAGCTACAGTGTACTCATATATATACAAATCAATATATTTTTTTTTTTTAAAAAGAGAGAGAAAGAAAAAACCAACCAACCAACAACGACAACAACAACAAAAACCCAACTCCTGACCACAAGCTTGGGATCTCTGGCTGGGTTGAATACCTAAAATTCCCGATGGGCCTGTTCAATCACCTGCCCAAGGGACCACCCTTAGGAAGGTGGGCTCACCTTAAACTATGCTAAAGGGATAGAGGGAACAATTTTCTCTTTAGAGAATTACTGTCATTTTCCTTTCCAGTATTCCCCAGTGCATGGACCCCATAAACCACCATGAGATCCAGCTGTATGGTCTCACTTTCCTGAAGCTTGACTCAGAAAGGTTCCCTTCTGGCCTCCTCCCCTTTTTCTGTCTCTTTTGGATGCTGGCCAGAACCAAAGCTACTCCTTACACACACACACACACACACACACACACACACACACACACACACACAGACACGCACAGAGCTATGTGGCCATGGGTCTGCCACTTGTCTGACTCTCCTGAAAGCTTAAATGGCTTTTTTTTCCACTCCATTTTTCTCCAGACAGCTGCTGAGATTGACAATGGGCCCACCTTGGGAGTTTTTCTCTTTAAACTTTACTGGACTCATCCTTGAGTTTCTATCTGAATCTGAATCCACTCTTAAATTCTTTTGTTAGTGAGACTAAGAATCCAAAGAGGGGACCTCAATTTCTCCTGTATCATCTGGTGATCACAGAGGAACCTAAAAGGATGACCCAAAAGAAGGAAAAGCTGAGACTTTAACTGGCGGTGGAGCAGGGATGGTGATTATCCCCCCATTATCCCAACATTTGAGAAGCTGGAGCAGGAGGATGCTCATTTGGGGATAGCTTGGGCTATATAGTAAGACCTTATGTCAAGACAAAAACAACATAAAAAAGCCAGCATTGTGACCACATTCCTCAAGGTACAGAACTGTCTGCAGCTAGAAGATAAGAGTTCATAAAAGAAAAAGACGGCATCACAAGGCCAACGGAAACGTTAGCGGTTCAAGATCAGCGACAACCATTGGCCCTTACAGAATAATCTGTTGGTAATAGAACATTCTGTCACTGTCTTGTGCAATATCCACCAATGTAATCTATTATCTTGGGTATAAAACAGTCTCTAACAAACTAAATTTATATCCTGTGAGCATATCCTTCAAAGACAATAGGATTGGGTTAGAAATGGGTATAGCACAACAGAGTCTGAAGAGATATCCAAGTATCTAGGAGTAGAAACACTTCTAAACAACCTATGAAGGAAATAAGGAAATATTTGAACAAAAAAGGATACATTCTCAAAAAAACCGAGATGCCACTCAAGCGGTACTTAGAAGGAATTTTGGATCATCAATTGTTTATACAATAAGTAATGAAGTCCATGCTGGGCGTTGTGGCTCACGCCTTTAACCTAGCACTGCGGGGGGGGGGGGGGGGGGGAAGGCAGGTGGATCTCTGTGAGTTTGAGGCCAGCCTGGTCTACAGAGTAAGTTCTAGGACAGCCAGGGCTACACAGAGAAACCTTGTCTCAACAACAACAACGAAATTCTTAAACCAACAATCTAAGTTTTTACCATAAGAAATCTAGACTAATAAACTAGGCATGTTGGGTTTGCACTGTAATCCCAGGTTGAGGCTGGAGGATTGTTGCAAACTCAAGGTCAGCCTGGATTACAGAGTGAGACCCTATCGCAGAAAAAACAAAACAAGAAAGGCACCCAGTCAGCCCAGGGAAAGAACAAATTAAACTCAAAGGAAAGAGACTTAGGAAATGAAAACATTAATATAAAGTAAATTAAGGACACAATAGAGAAACTCAGGGAAACAGGAAGTGTTACGTGTATGAGCATTTCCCCGAGTGTATACCTACTCGCCACACGCATGCAGAATCCAAGGAGCCCAGGAGGCCATGTCAGATGCCCTAGGACTGAGTAACAGACAATTGTGAGCTGCCGATGTGGGTGCTGGGAATTGAACCCTGGCCCTCTGGAAGAGCTGCCAGTGCTCTTAAACTCTGTTGATCTGAGGTGGTGGGGAGGGGGAGAGAGAAGGAGAGAGGATGAGGAGGAGGGGGAAGGAGGAAGGGTGGAGGGAGAGAGGGAGGGATCCATTGTCAGGTCTTTGTTTGCTGTCTCCCAGCCCCAGTCTAAGCCTCTCTTCTGGAATAAAGCAGCTGCTTGCTTACTACCCTTACTGTTCCCTGTGTTGTTTCCAGAAAGGCAGATCTGTACTCTTAAAACACTACGCCTCCAGACGGTTCTGCTGGGAAGCTTGGCATTGTTCCTGGAGTAAAAGCCACATCATCGTCGTCTGTCCACTAATGCTCATGGCTCCAGCAGCCCCAGCTCTCTCCAAGTTCCTCTGGCTCACACAGCACAGGTCTGTCACAGTGTCTGTCCCTCCCTCTTTCCTGACTCTGCACACGAATCTCTGGGAACCTGTAAGAGACCTTTGACCTATCAAGCTGTGTCCTTGATCTTAAGACCTACACATTCTCAGAGGAAGATCCCTCAGAACAAGCTGCTAGAGAGACCTGTTCTGGACTCTGCCTCGGGCAGCAAGCATCTCTCAAAGGAGGTGGTCAGGTGCTGGCCAGCTGGCAGTGTCCCTGACCTAGTGTCCTGAGAACTGTGGGGGTGTCAAAAACATGGAGGTGTTCTAAGACTCTGGGAGAGAAAGCAGTCTGGGGTAATAGTGTCTTGTGCTCTGCTGCTCTACAAAGAGGCCTCGCCTGCCGATGAGTCTTTGCTGTTCCTCGGAGTGGAAGGAATTCTGCAGGTTGTGAATTGAGAGCTCCTACATGCTCTGGCAGTTGCAAGCATCTAATATGAATTAATTCATCTACGGTTGGCAGATGAGGAAGCTATGCCCGGGGTCTTGTGGTGGGACAGCTACAGAGCTGATATTTGAAGCCAGCTCTGGACTGATGCTCTGGGGTGGTCCCCAAACTGTCCATTCCTGAGTGATGGCTCAGGTGTTGGGAATCTCTGCCAATTTAACATCTAAACCAGCCCTGGTACAGGTGTCTGGTTTAAAGACTTGGCTAGTCTGACTGTGATAATGTGTAAATGCTCAGCCCAGGGAGTGGCACTATTAGAAGGTGTAGCCTTGTTGGAGTAGGTGTGTCTCCCTCATCCTATCAGCCTGGAAGTCAGTATTCTGCTAGCAGCCTTCAGGTGGAGATGTAGAACTCTCAGCTCCTCCTGCACCATGCCTTCCTGGATGCTGCCATGCTCCCACCTTGATGATAATGGACTGAACCTCTGAACCTGTAAGCCAGCCCCAATTAAATGTTGTCCTTATAAGAGTTGCCTTGGTCATGGTGTCTGCTCACAGCAGTAAAACCCTAACTGAGACACTGCCCAGCAGCCTGTCCTGCTCTAGTTTACTTCCCAGGGCTGTGATAAAACACTGACTGGTAGCAACTTGGGGAGGAGAGGGTTTGAGAAGCTCTCCTCCCATGAAAGACAAACAGCTAGAAAGTCTTGCAAGGTTGTATAATTGTGCCTTTGGAAATGCAGATGGACAGACCTCCAACATAGGTGCATGGTCTGGAATACTGACAGTGCCCTCCATGCCAGCCTGGCCCAGGAGCCTCACTATTTGCATGTGACCATGGGGGCATCTCTGTCCCACTATCAGACTTGATCAGCCAGAGTCTCTGCCTCCCAGTACAACATATCAAGATTATGACCTGAGGTTCTGCTCAGAGGACAACCCCCACTGCCCTTGGCACTGCAGGGCTGCAGATGAGTCTTCAGGAAGTATCTTTCTGAGGGTGAGACCTGGCAGCCCAGCACTTGGCTACTATAGGAGCTACAGGTACAGCCCCCTGAGCTCCTGTTGAGCAGGCTCTTCCTCCGGGACTCTTGCCAGCTCTCAGCCCTTAGTTCCTTTCTCTTTACCCATCTCACAGAGAAACTGACCCCAATCCCCAGGAGAAGCACCAGCAGTCCACGGGATACATTGAGCAAGTGCCTCGGGGCTTTGGCTCCCTCATGTCTCATGAATAGGTGGCCCTGGCCCTGTTACTTTCTGAGAAGCAAGGTTCCAGTGCAGACTCCACCTGGATTGTCTCTATGTCCCCACCCTTACCTTGCTAGGCCAGGCCAGCCACAAGGCCAGATCATCCTGTTCCCAAGGTGAGAGCTATTCCTCCTGAAGGACCATCTCAGTCTCCCTCACTCCCCATAGCTTTAGAGTCTTGGTCATTATACTCAATCATAGCCTACTGTCTGGATGCCAGATTTCATAAGCCAAGTCCACCCCTCCCCACCCCGGGCCCTCTCTGACCAGGTCTTATATATATACTATCATCTCTGCCTCCTGAGAGTTAAGATTACAGACATGAACCACAATACCCAGGAATATATAGCATGTTTTGCTTTTAAAAGCCTTGATCAGGGGTTGGAGAGATGGCTTGATGGTTAAGAGTACTTTCTCCTCTTCCAAAGGACTAGAATTTGGTTCCTAGCACCTGTAGGAGGCAGCTCACAGCTCTGAAACTCCAGCCCCAGAGTATGGCTACACACAATCACACACACACACACACACACACACACACACACACACACGTTAAAAAACAAATCAAATAAAAACTTCAATCATCAGAATGGTGAGAAGGCTTCCTGTTGCCGGGCAGTGATGGCACATGCCTTTAAGCCCAGCACTCGGGAGGCAGAGGCAGGTGGATTTCTGAGTTCAAGGCCAGCCTGGTCTACAGAGTGAGTTCTGGGACAGCCAGAGCTACACAGAGAAATCCTGTCTCGAAAAACCAAAAATAAAATAAAAATAAAAATACAAATAAATGCTTCCTGTGAAACAAGTTGTATTTGACACCTGGAGCCACAGTAGAAGGAGGGAACTGAACTCCACAAGCATGTACCTTCACCCAAGTGTCTATGTGATTGTACACACAAAGTAACTCTAAAAAAAATCACACGCGTATATCTTCGTTCAAGGGTGTGCACACACAGTAACTTAAAAAAAAAAAACCAAACTTCTATCATTAAACACCGC
Organism: Rhynchomys soricoides; assembly: GCA_019843965.1. NCBI lineage: Eukaryota > Metazoa > Chordata > Mammalia > Rodentia > Muridae > Rhynchomys > Rhynchomys soricoides. Next base: position 1,371,717 of record JADRCH010000172.1, read on the forward strand.
AAGCATATATAAAGGAGATCAATATTCAATATTCAATATTGTTTCACTCACACACACCTATGACCTTTCCCCCAGACTGTGTTTCTGTAAACTCCATTGAAACCAGGATTTCCCCTTCCCTAGTCATGCCCAGGAGCTGCTCAACACATCAGTCACCTTGCTATTGATCTGCTGTAGACTTGGGGCACACCTCTCCCTGTGTTAGCCTCTCCTGCCCCTGGGAGGGAGTGTGTACCTTATCCAGGGTTGCTGCCTCTGTTGGGTCTGACTGCAAGAGGAATGCTTCCAAGAGACTTTCCAAGGATAACTCAGCAGATGGTGTTGGGAAAGATGGACATAGTCCTTGGGCTATCTTTCTATGTATGTGCATCAGTACATACTACCTGGACATGAGAACACAGGAGCTATCTGAGCTGGGACACAAACTCCAAGGTTAACAACAGAGTACTGTAAGACTCTAGGTCAGAGCAGTAAGCTGGCCTGGGTGGTGTCAGGGATGCATGTAGCTCAGGATTGCTTGGGGACAGTACTGGGGAACCCTTGGACACTGTGAAGTTGAGCTTTTGGGAAGAGCTGGTCATCAGGGTCCACCTGCTGTTTTGGTTTTCCGGCCAACCGCCTGGTTCTACCCTATCCTGTTACACCCCAAACACCCAGCCTCTAAACTGTTCTCAGTTGCTCAGTTTACCACCTAACTCTCAGCTCATTTTTGAAAAGCTTCTGTTTACATGTGCCTGCGCTGAAATCCTTAAAGTGTGCAGAGTAGTAGTCCTCATGGAAGGCACTAAGGCAGAGGGATGACCCTGTTTTGGAAAGAGGCCAACACTTCAATACTTCCAAATATGGCCATGGGGGTGGAGACATGAGATAGCCAGCCCTAACTGGAGACACAAGTAGAATGGAAGGTAACCACCCTCATCTGCTTCATGTACCCGGACATCTTGGTGGGCACCACAAACCCCACGATCCCAGGAACAAAACACATCTTCAGACAGCAGACAGTGGTTTAGAAGGGGTGAGAGGGCCCATGCCTCTCCTGAGGAATGGTCTCATCAAATACCCAAAACAGCTTGTGTTCCCAGCCAGAGAGACCTGGTCAGCTGTTAACATGAAACGGACGAAGAGCAGGCTGTAATCAGTCGCTTCAAGAATGAAGCTGAGTCTTCTATGGGAAAATGGAAGCTCTGTTCTCCAGGGGCACAAAGGCCACCAGCAGGCACTTAGTAAACACTCAGCCAACGCTGTGACAGCTACCGAGGGGAGCCTCGCCCAGGATGGGTGCTCAAAAAGCATTGCTGATGGACAGTGATCAGGACCCTGTCAAATGGACCCGGAAGCTGCCAAGCAATGACAAGCCCCAGATGAGAGAGCTTTGGGATAGAGGAGACACCCTGTCATATGTGGATCTGGTTCTGTGGCTCCAACATGGGTTCTGCAGGAATCTCAGAAAGGGTTTTATCTAGAGGATGAGGTGTATTTGCCCCTGGCTCAGGACCTACAGCTGGAGAGGCTGGGAACAGTGTGGACTGGGAAACCCCCTTTCCTACAAAGCCCCTCAAAGACAGGAGCTCGAAGGAAGAAGCGTGTTGCCTCAAAGGAAGCAAGGAGCCATGGTGAATCCTACTGTTGGTATCATGGAGCATCCAATGAATGTGCGCTTGCCTTAACGCAGAGGACTTGGCTAGAAAAGCTGGGCACTGACTCAGTCCTGTTAGGAGTGGCAGCTCAGGTGGGACATTACGTAGGGACACTTGTAGCATAAGTGTATTATTTCTGGCCCCATGGCCCACCTTGGAGATGAACTGTTGAGTTGTCTGACGTCTGAATGCCGATTACAACCGACCCAGCATTTCTGGCTTCTGGGTGTCATCCCGACATACCATGTGACCACAGAATCTTGCTGAGAGGATCTGGGAGTCTATAGATGGCTTGGTGAGGAAAGCAACAGACAGATGGCACAGCCAGCTTCCCTGGAGGTCCCTCTATCGGGGCGGGAGCCCCCGGCCAGATCCTCTCATTCTTTGCCTTTCTTGCCCACCCTATGGTGAAAGAAACCCCTCCCTCTACCTTTCTTTCTTTCTTTCTTTCTTTCTTTCTTTCTTTCTTTCTTCCTTCCTTTCTCTTTCTTTCTGGTTATTGTTGTCATCTTCCAGACAGGGTCTCACAAGTTTGAGGCCCAAGCTTGCCTCAAACTTGTAATCCTCCTGTCTCAGCCTCTGGAATGTTGGCACAACCATGCCTGGCTTAATATGTTACTTCTGCTCTGGCTGTCCCCGTGGATGCCCCCTTCCCACCTCATGGTCCTTTCTTGATGAGCTCCCTGTGATGTTGAGTTACTTTGCTAGTAACTTCCAAGGAGGGCTTCCATCTGGTTCCCTGGTGCTATGCTCAGACCCACAGAGGACTGTAGTCCACCATCCCCATCTTATTTACTTTATCACACCCCTCCACACCAAGACACTCCAGATTGCTCTGCAGAAACACCAGCAGCAGCAGCAGCAGCAGCAGCAGCAGCAGCAGCAGCAGCAGCAAGGGCCTGGAGTGCTTTGGACTGGGGGCCTGGGAACTCCTCTCACAGGGCCTCTTGACCATGTTGTGATCACTTCACTTCAAGGAAGGGGGAGGGGGGGAGGAGGTGTAACCCAACTGGGAAAGCTCCAGGTCCTGGGTTTGGGTCCAGGAGAGGCAGCCAGAAGGCCTTGGGGAGCCAGCCCAGGAGGTCAGGGATTCCTGTAGCTTCTTGAAAGGCTGGTGGCAACCTTTTTCCCTGAGAGTACCTGCAGGCTTACAGTAAATAGAAGTCACTGATTGGGGCTCAAGCCCCTTTCAACAAGAGGGGGGAAAGCTGGGCGGGGCAGGTGACTGGGAGTGAAAAGTTGAGGAAGAAGAGTTGATGGCTGTGCCCTGCCCCTTCCCAGCCTCCCTGCTGAGCGCTGCTCAATATGATGTCACTGGGCCTACTTTGGGACAAGGGAGAAGAAAAAAAGTGCTTCTGAAGCATGGTTCTTTCCCCAAGACAACACTGCTGTATCTCCCCAGGTGGTGCCTTGAATCACCGGGCTTCTGAGGTGACACTGCTAAAAGGTTCTGTGTGGCTCCAATGGAAAGAAACAGACAGAAAACTGGCTGCCCTGGTGTGCCCTCTAATGTGCCATGGCACAGAGAGCCTCCACATAGATTCTCTTACCTGGATGACGACCTTGACGGTGGCTGTGTCCACAATGGGTGTGCACACCAGGCCACCGGGGTGCTGGCCATCGGCACTGCGATTCTGCAGGCCCATGGTGAAAAGCATGGGTATAGCCAGCAGTGCTGAGGCTAGCCATATGGCACTGATGAATTTCTTGGTGCGGCTTCGGGACATGAGGGTCTTGGCCTTGAAGGGATGGCAGATGGCCAAGTAGCGCTCCACACTCAGGCTGGCTACATTGAGCGCTGTGGCATAGGTGCAGGCATCGCGCAGGAAATAGTAGCCACGGCAGCCAGCATCCCCAAAGGCCCAGGGATGGTGCACCCAGATGAAGTTGTACAGCTCCACAGGCATGGCCAGCAGCAGGATGAGCAGGTCAGACAGTGCCAGGCTGCCCAGGTGGTAATGCACAGTGCTCTGTAGACTCTGCAGCGACTTCTTCCGCGCTAGAGTGAAGGCTGTCACCGAGTTGCCCACAGTGCCAACCACAAAGAGTGCCAGGTATACAGCAGTCACCAGCACCTTGGAATAAATGTCAGTGTTCACGTCCAGGTCACTGTTGGGCGTTGCCTGGACAGATTCCGAGGTATTGCCAGAACCATTGCCTAAGACGAGCGCCAGGAGCATTACCTCCAGTTCGGACTGTGGCAGCGGGAAGGGCTGGGCACTGGGTTCACCAGGAGAGCCCTGCGGCACGGAGCTGTTAAGGTGCATGGTGGGCGCCCGGTATGCGGCTTTGTCCTGCACCTTTGCCCAGAGGAGAGGGTGCGGAAGCTAAAGGGGGCGTGCCGTCTAGCGGCGAAGCGCGCTATCCAGGGGATCCTGGGAGCTCTGGGGCTCGCGACGTGCAGGCTCCGGGATCCACTCTTCTTTCTCCTCCAGAGTCTGGAATCTGCGTTCCGGCTTCGCTCTTCCTCGGCAACCCCCCTTCCCTCGGCCCCGAGCCTGTCTAGATCGGGGCTGCTACTGACCTCCAGATTCTGTGGTTGGTTCTCTGCACTCCTGGGTGGCGGCAATATCCTCAGGACCGCGACCCTGCTGGCTTGTGCTTCGTTGGACGAGCCTGTGGCGCAGAGCGGAGCGCACGCACGGCTGCCCAGCGTGCTCACCCTCGTTCTCCCTCTTCTGCTTGGAGCTCTTCCCGCACCCGACTTCGCACACCTCCTGCTGCGCCGGAGCCTGCCGGGCTCCTCGCGCTTCCACTGAGCTGGCGGCTGCGCGGAGCGCCCAGCAGTGGAGGAGGGTGGGTGTTGGAGAGTCAGAGACGCCACAGCCACTGTCCCCTCCCCACCCGGATACTAGCTGACGGTTACCCCTGCACGCTCCCGGGAACCACCTGGGAAGCAGGATTCCCTACAGGGTGAGGGAGAATGAGGGGATATTGGATCTTTCCTTCCAACCTCTCCCGGGCAGCACAGTCTTCTCTTCTTTGGTCCCAACTTCTCCCGCCCCCAAAAGGAAGCTACCCTCAGTCGCCTTCAGCTCCCTTAGGGCTACAAGGGTATATCGAGGGGAAGGCGGAGAAGGAGGCAGCACCCTGCTGGTATGGCAGGGCCTTTGTACAGCTGCCTGGCCTCCTCCCTTCTGGGTGCCTGCGGGGTGCCAGAAGCACCCAGGGGGTCCTCTAGCCTGTGAAGGATCGGGTGAAGGAAAGCAAAAAGCAGAAGGGCAGAGCAGCCCATCTCTCTACGAAGACCCAGGCAATCCCACGGTCTTAGCTACCTTTGGGTATGATGGGCCCCTCTGCCCTCTTGAAGACACCTGGATTTGGTCACTAGTAGTGACTCTCAGAGTTGGTGCCCTGTCGTGTTTCAGAGGGGCAGGGCAGGTTTGTGGGTGACACAGAGCCGCATCTGTCCTTGCAGGAAACCCTGCAGCCTGTGCACTTGGCCCAGCTCGGCTTTTCCCAGGGGACCTTGCCCCAGTCAGGGACGCAGGGAACAAAGATCTTTTCATCTTGTCCTCCTTGGCAGGGGCCCTGGCAAGAGCTTCCAGGCTTGTTGCCATCTTGCTTGCCTCAGGGCCCTTGCCTCTATTTCCCCACTTGGCCCTCTCGGCCCTTCTCCTGCCCTCTTCCTCCAGAAAACTCCTTATTGGATCCTGGGGAGTCCCAGGGCAGGAGGGAAGGAAGGTTGAGGGATTGCTGTCCCTGCATGGACCTTGCGGCTGTACCTGCTGTGCTGGAACTAGGGATCCTGAGTGGACTGTGGAGAGAGAGGGTAAGGAGAGAAGTGGGTGAGACTTTGACCCAGACCAGGGATCCTGATGTGACCAGAGGCTCCCTGCTCAGCCAACATGGAGACCCTCAGACCTCAGCTTTCACCCTGTTTTAAGAACGTCTTCTCAGACAAAAGCTGGTGCTCACCACAGAATGTTAACCTATGAAAAGCACTGCTTAAAACACTCAGTTTTCAAAGGAAACAACTGTGTCCCCTTATGAGAAACCGGTACAGCAGGCTGAGGGTGTAGGGGTTGAACAGGCCTCTAATATTTGGGTGAGCCTTGGCTTCTTCTTTTGTGGAAGGGATCTTGAAATCTGCCTTGATGGGTTCTGGATGATTGCTCATGGACTGTAGGTAAGGTGAGCTTGAAAACTATCCCCAATGAGACTAGATCTGTTGTCTTACAGACTCTGATACCAACTGAATGGGCATGGGAAGGGTGGGGAGGGCTTGCTGGTCTCGACATGATTAGAAAGAAGTAGCTCTATCGATCCCACGTCTCACTCCCCTGCGGTGACCTTGGTCTCACCCAGACCCAACCACCAACAGTGCCATCTGGTCTCCACCATCAGGGGCTTCCCCCAGAGGAGGGTCCTAACCGGTGGCCACAGGAGTGTATCCGTTTGGCAATAGGAGCTACAGCCACGTGGGAGAAGCCATCTCAAAGGCAGCATGAGTTCATGTTTAGTTTTCTACTCCTGACCTTTTGGCTAAGCCAGCCCTGTGTCTCCAAAGCTTTCTTTTCCGATAGTGTCGATGCTTTTAAAAAAAATCATAAATGGCAACTTAGCACACATATTATGACAAGCTATTTGCTTAAAACAAGCTAGGAAAATACCATCCAAAAGTTCTGGGTGTGCATAAAGATGGTGCAGGCCCTCACAGTTGCTCCCCAGTGGCCAGGACTCTGAATACTTCTAGATTGTTCCTTGTGCTCTGAGCCAGGAAGGCTCACCCAGAACCTTTAATTGCATGTTTTCATTTTCAATCTGTGCTTCCCAACAGGATTCCTCTCTAAATAACATGTCATTGAGAACCTTGCACAAGAGTCAAGCCTGGATCCAGATGTGCCCATAGGTGACCCAGCTATAACACCAATGGTTCAAGCTGCATGGTGACAAACTGAAGCACCACATAGCTATGGGCAAGCAAAGCTCTGGCAGCATGACTTACTACTGTGTTGGGATCAGGAAACCTGGGTGGGCTGTGGGGAGTCCCAGCTGCTCCTGGTCTGGACCCACTTCCAGGGCCAGAGCGGACCCATCTCCTCTGCAGCAAGGGTCAAGGTCTATTGACGGGGTCTGGATTTCCAGACATAGCTAGAATACAGGATGATTTCAGCCTCCTAGGTCCCTTGTGTGATAAGCTGAGTCCCATCATTATGTGGAATTTTAAGCTATTATCTTAGTGTGAAAGCCAAGTTCAAAGGGCCCCTAACGAAAGGCTGCGGCAGGCGCCTTCCTAGGAGCTGATATCTTTGTTTATGTGGTTTGATGACTGACCCCATGACCCCCAGCACTGCTCACACAGACATAGACAACAGCAATGCCACCTACTCATTGTGTCCAACAGGCCCCAGTAAAAGGAGGCCATGTCTGCTCAGATTCCATGCCTCCTTTTTCTGGCCCTTAGACCACGATTAGGATAGAAGGCTTCTTAATGAGTTCAAAAAGTTAGAGATGGCTCATTGTTAACTGCAGAGGCCTGGAGCTTGGCTCCCAATGTCCACAGAAGATGGTTTGTAACTGTAGTTCCTGATACCCTCTTTCTGGCCTCTACTGGTGTCCAACTCATGTGCACATACCCCTGCTCCCAATATGCATAATTAAAATAATTCTTTTAAAAAGATAAATACATTTACAATTGTATCGCATTGGTTACATTTTTGCTTTCTAAGAAACCTCTAAAGCTCAGACACACAACACAGCAAACGTTTGCTTACTTCTTTTCTGCTTCTGTAGTGCTGGGGATTGAACCCAGGACCTTGCACATGCTAGGCAAGCACTATGTCACTGAGCTACAACTTTAACCCATTTTTTAAAATTTATCTTCATTAAAAAAAATTTTATTATATTTTTTTTGTTGTTTTGAGACACAAACTTGCTGTATAACCTTGCTGATCTAGATCTCACTTTGTAGAGCAGACAGGTCTCGGATTCATAGAGATCTATCAGTCTCTGTTTCCTTGTGTTGGAATCAAAGGTGTGCATCACTATCCCTGGTCAACATTTTATTTATTTATTATTTGAGTGTGTGTGTGTGTTCATGCATGCACATGGGTGACACAGTGTGCATGTATGTGTATATTTGTGCAGGCACATGTGTGACACTGTGTGTATATATTTATGCAGGTACAAGTATGCTACACTGTGTGTGTGTGTGTGTGTGTGTGTGTGTGTGTGTGTGTGTGTGTCTACAAACACAGACCAGAGGACAACATATGGGAGTTAGTTCTCATCTTCCAGTCTGTGGGTCCTGTAGATCAGACTCAGGTTGTCTGGTTCTGTAGTAAGTGTCTTCAGCATCTGAGAAATCTCTCTGGGCCCTATTTTCTATTTTTGAGACAGAGTCTCTCAAAGATGCTGAGGCTTGCCTTGAACTCGGAATCCTCTTGCCTCAGCCTTTCAAGCTCTGGCATTGTGGGTGTGTATACCCTACCTGGGTTATGTTTATCATTATTATTTGGTGTCCTGTGTGGCTGTGGGTAGATAGGATATAAATGCATGTAGACACTGAGGATAATCAGCATGAATACTCTGAAGAGCTGAGCTATATGCTCCACAGTTTGGAACTGCATGTGTTCCAAGGCCTGCTGCCTTCCAAGGAGGAATCTTAAAAATAGAGCAACACATGTACATGTGTGGGGAATAGCCACTGCCTCTCCCTGTGGTCTGGCAATGCTCAGTGTCTCTAGGGGTTTCTGGCAGATCCCCAGGGTCCAGGTCCAGGTCCTTTAAGCTGTAAAATGGTCACCCTTGTTTTTCAAATTCCCAGATCACCCCTCAGCCTTGGCCAGCTCTCTGGAGTCACAAGCTGTATTCTGGGGTAGGAACCAGGAGAGGAAGTGGGGGAGGGGCTGCCAAGAGTGCACTGTGTGACTACAAGACTACCTGCTACCACAGAGCCTCAGGATATAGAGTGTTACTGGCAGTGGACTGGGTGTCATGCAATTTGTATCCAAGAGGTCTGGAGTCCTTGCTTACCTTGTCCTGTCAATCAGCTCTGACAAGATAAATAAATCTACTGAACCTCAGTTTCCCCATGTGTACAGTGCAAATGGTGTGGTCCCTGTGAAGCCACTGAGAGTGTCATACAGTGAGTACACACTCTTCAAATAACACAAACTGTCACTCGGAGGAAACGCCAGCATTCACAAAGCACCTGCTCCGGCCAGCCAGAGAAGCCAGGCAGTGAGACGCCACACCCTCTTTCTCTTCCCCAGGGGACTCTTTCCCAAGATGTTGCTGTGGCTACCCTATGTACCTACCCAAAAGTCACCCTCCCTTCATGTCTGAAGTCCTTTTGGATTGGGCTATCAAGCATTGAGGGGCATTGTGACTGTCTCATCCTGATTCTAAAGCTGTAATCCAGAGCCCTTTCAGGACTAAGCAGGGAGGGATGCTAGCCCAGGGAGGCACACAAAGTACTGGTACGCCCTATCCTGAAGACCTAATAGTTTACCCCTTGGTCTCTCCTTCTATTCTCCCTGGTCTTAACACTAGGATAGTCCACAGCTCTTCTACCACCCAAGACACCCAAAGATTCTTCATTTCCGGTGGCTAAAACATCCAGAACCTTCTAGTTCAAACCTGAGGTTGTTCAGCCAGCCCTCACTGCCTGTAACAGGCCCATAGTGTTTCTACTATGCTCTGCTTAGTGGCTGCCACCATCAGCACATGTTTCCCAAGGTCTGCCTGGAGTGTGCAGTGGACACCTGCCCTTCCCCACTCCTGATCAAGGTTTGTGTTAAGGGAGCACCTAAGACTGATTGGCTTATGTTCTTCTGACCTTTCATGCTCTCAAAGACATCTCTGCCCCTTGAACTCAAGGCTCTGGGACTGCTGTGTTTCTCTTGTTCACTGCCCAGTCCCCTCAGTACTCCCGTCTTCCTGTGAACTGCTTCTATGCACACATGGGTGTCCCATGCTAAGCCTTTAGCCCAGGTTTTCCCAGGGTCTTGGTTGGTAGACCCAGGCTGGCCGAGGCCTTCTGTGCCTGCTTAGAGACCCTGATGCTTTGTCCCATCCCCTTAGGTCTGGGCACTGACTTTGCCCATAACAGTAACCAGAATGGAGAGGGACAGGAGTCCCTTCGGTCATCAGCTCCATCTGCAGATACTTAAGTTCTTGCTTTGTTTATTTTTATTTCAGACAAAGTCTTCTATTGTGTAAGTGAAGTAGGGCTTGAACTCCAGGTAATCCTCCTGCCTCAGTATTCTTAGAATTACAAGCATGTAATACCATATCCACCCTCCTTGGTTTTTTTCTACTGTTTGGAGAGAGTGTCTCCCCTTGGCTGGAGCTTGGGGACCCTCAACACCTAGGGCTGGCACTGCCTGCTGGGCAAGCCTGCTCTATTTGGTCAGACAAAGTGGTCAGGCCTGACCTAGTGGCTTCAGTCTTTGCTACCTACACTGGATGATTCTCTAGGTATCCCCATCCTCGGTTTCTTTATCTGCAAAGTAGCAGTGCTAACTGCTTGGTGTTCATGGACTGGCCCTATTAACTCGGGACAGTACAATGTGGTCAGGAAAATGATGGGCTCCAGATCCCCAGAAGACCTGTGAGGCAGCTGCTTGCTAACTTCCTTAACATAAGAGTTTAATTCTCCCACAAAACACACCCAAAGACAAACAAAAAACGAGAACAATTTCTATGTGGGGAAGAGAAGGCGGAACTTAGGAGAAGGTATCTGTGGAAGCCACCCCTATCAACCACTGTGGGAGCCGATGGTGAGCCGATGGGGCCTCCAGAAGGGACCAGACTCACTAACATCCTGGTTCTAGACCAGGGAGGTCTATTCAGGGCTATGAATAGTTACAAAGTGTGCAGAGTTACAAAGTGGCGGGTGCGTCTGTGGGAAGTTTGCTTCAGAGAGTAAAGAAACAGACATTATTGTAAAGCAAGCACATAGGGCTCTTGCCCAGTAAGCACTCAGCACACGCTCCCGTCAGACTGAGGCTCCTGAAGAGGCTTTGAACCTGGGAGTGGTGCACAGAAGGCTGAGGTAGGAGGATCAGGTGCTCAAGGTCAGGCTAAGCTACACAAAGAGACTCCATTTTTCAACACTCCCCCCCCCCTCCCGCCACCACTGCCAACAATGAAAGATTTTGATGGAGCCAATGGAATCAACTGTGCACACACATAACACTCTTGGCCCCTCGTCTCGGCCTGAGTGGGAGTCTCCAGCAGGAGTGCCACAGAAAGTTCAGGAAGAAGGAAAGAGCCATTGGTGGAAGAGGACCGGCTGTTGAGGGGTGTGGCTGGGTATGTGCTTGGATGAGAGGGTAGCTAGGATGGGGAAGGACATAGCTAGTGTAGGATGGGACAGGAGGGGTGCTTCCCTGGGGCTTCCTATGCTGATTACACAGAAGAGCAATGATGAGCTCAGAGGACCCCAATGTTTTGTCCTCAGCCTTTCTGGAAGAGCCTGGGTGAGCAGATCATGGCTTAATGGCTGGTGGGGGGGCTCAGGGCTCCTCCTGCTCTTGCCTCTGCCCATCCTGGAGGGCTGATCAGTCTTGTTTCACTTCCTAGCAGAAAGCCCCGGGATGGCTGGATACAGGAAGCATCCCTTTGTCAGGTCCAGGCCATGCTGGTGGTGAGAGGACTAGGGGTGGGAACAGGGAGGGGGTAGGAAGTTTCAAACACCAGTCCTGACAGGGTCAGGAAGCTAACATGCAGGTGGCAGTACCTGTTGGATGCCCAGAGGTAGGTGGGAGGTAAGCCGGCTTTGAGGAGGTGCTGATCCAGTCCACACAATGATCAGAGCTGTTGCTAGTAGCTGTCAGGGATGAGGCCATGTAGACTCAGTGGGGCCCTAAATCCTCTAGCCCTTTCACTCTGGCTCAGCGAATTCCCCATTTCTTGTCGGGGTGTGTCGGCTTACTTCTGGTCGAGGATATGTAGAAAGGGTACTCACTTTTAGGCATCTCTTTCTTCTTCAGCTACCATGGATGACATATGTTTGTGGTAGCAGTCATAAGATAAATATTCCAACTGGGGAAAGGAAGAATCTATCTTAGCCCATATGAACCATAACACAAGGTTAGAAGCAGGATGGCTCATAGATGCTGCAAGTCCAAGGGCAAGACAGATTCTACTTCCAGTGAGGGGACTTCTGCTCTGTGAATGGCACTTGTTACTGGTCCTCACTTAGAAGGAGGGATCAGGGGTTTTATAAGTGTGTTTGTGTAGGAGAACTAGTGCTTGGCACAAGGTGAACCCTCACAGCCTAGTCTCCCTGCAAAAACTGCTCCTCGGACACTACCTCTTTGGAGGAGACATAGGTTTAGATCACTGTGGAGACCCTCTGGTTCTCAACCACATGTCTTCCTGGGACTCCTTTTTCCCCAGAAACCCTTATCACCCAGGCACCCCTAGGTCTTTGAGACTCCTATCTCCTGAAACCGCTTGTGTGTTGAAATGGAGCTGAAGCTTCCCAGACCAGGTACTTGCCCCTGTCCTGTCTACCCAATCCCACGGACTCTATGGTTACACGAGCCCTGTTTTTCTCACAATGGTTTGAGTTGAGTTTTGGTCACTTGCTCCAGAATGTCCCAAGAGACATTTAATTTAACAGTCCTGTAACTTAACAGTCAATTCTCTGCCTTCTGTGGGACTAAGATGTCTGGATCATCATCTCAGGATGATGAGGGAAGGGAACCTAAGTCTGTTCTCAGGGTAAACTGAGTCTCTTGGGAAGACAAAGAGCCTGACAGAGTGGGACAGCCGCCAAGCAGGGGTTGCCTTGCTGGGTATGGCTCAGTGACAGAGCTCCTGTCTGACATGCAGGAGCTCTGAGTTCCACCCCCTGGGCTGAAAAAAATAGTAAAACAACAAAGGTGCCAGGCATCTGTTCTTGGCACACCATGGCCACCCCACCCAGAGGACACTGTCTCCCACCTTCCAGAACATACACTGGGGTCTCTGCTGACTCACCCTGACCTAAGCAATGCTCAGGGGCGGGTATGTCTAGTTTTTGCCTGTTTTCTTTTCAGAGGATGAATTATGTGGAGTTAACATGGATAATTGAGTGTAAAATTTTTCCTAAAAATAACATGCAGGTGCTAAGCCCCATGGGCAGCCTCTTCCCATGCCTTCCAGGGGAAGAAAAGTCTGAAGCTGTCTGGCCAGGCTCTTTGACTCCCCTTGATCCTTCTTCCCGACTATCTATCGACACCACCCATTGCAGGGGTCAGATGGGTTTGTCTGGAGTCGGGGTCGGGGAGGGGATAGATGCAGCTTTGGTTGTGCATTGCCCATGATGTGGATCCTGCCTGGACTCCACATTGTGTGTGTTCCGGGTAGTAGGTTCTACCTGATACTTAAAATAGGATCATCTTTGTGGTCCTGGAATACCAGTCACAACTGTCACTTGTTAAATAGCTAGGGACCTTGGGGACAAATCACATATGTTAATCTTCACATACAGAGAAGCCAGGTCACCATAACATGGACAGGTCTTTTGGGCTCTGGGACAGAGTTCCAGGGAGACCAAACACAGTCCTGTTTCCTCTACCCATGGAGTCTAGACAGCACTCATTTCTCCCAAGTGACTACAAGCTTGGGTGTTCAGGGCCTTGATTGAGGTCAGTCATAGAGGCAGGGACAACCACCCACATGGCTAACTGTGGTCTCTAACCCCTTCTAAGACTGGACAGATACCGTTCGGCCTACTACAAATCCCACTATTAACAGAGATGATGCAGTGTCCGACACCACAGGCACACTAGGATCAGCTTATCAGACAGGACAGTGGGGAGAGGAAGGTTTCCAGCCACCGCCCAGGAGTCTGCTCCAGATAGTCCTTTCTGAGGGTTGGTTCTGTGTTTCAGTGCCATCAAGTCAGGTCCATCTTCCCAAGCTGCTGATTCCAGGGAAGCCAGGTCAGGTGAGGCCGTTGGAGCCCGGCTGGCTGGCTCATCAGTCTTCCGACCAGTTCTTCTGGTGTACTGCAGCAACTGTGTGGATAAGCTAAGCTGTAGCACTGTAGCAATTGTGTGGATAAGGACTGGTCCTTTCACTCGGGAGCTGCGTCAGACCCACGGTATTGACAGAAGCTCTCAATGTATCCATCCACACTACTTTGTTTCCATTTCACCTCATCTGAACATTTGCCTGTTACCATTTCCGAGATGAGACTACGTGTTTCCCCACAGCTTCCTTACACTTTGGGCAAACCTCCGAGAGGTGAATCTTGCTCCCTCTGCGAGTGTACAGGACCTAGAGAGCTCTGTTCTGAGAGTCATCCAGTGTGAAATGGCTGGGAACTGAGCTGAGGTCTGGGTTCTGTCACCCACACTACTATCTGTGAACAAAGTCTGGGCCAGACAGTGTGGCCTGCCACACCTCAGTCTTTCTATGGAAGGGAGGTACTGAACAGGCTCTCTGGCATGTGGACAGAGAAGGATTCAATAGACACTGGTAAGAGAAAGCCATGAGATACCCTTGCAAAGCCATGGTCAAATATGCGGCTCTAAGTGAATAGGCATGCCATTTGACAAATTTCTGGAACTTTCTCTTGGAAACGGCTGCTTCTGAAAACAATAAGGGAAATTGTGGCTTATCAAAGAGGATTCTTGGGAGCCCTATACTTACTTCTTTGGCTTTTCCTTCCTGGGTGTCTCTTGGGGAACAGGCTTCAGAGCCACAAGGTTCTACTTGTCACCACTAACAAGTCACGTCACACATCTTCAGTGTGCTTCAGAATGCCCAAATCTGCTGGGCAGTGGTGGCGCACACTTTTAATCCTAGCACTTGGGAGGCAGAGGCAGATGGATTTCTGAGTTCAAGGCCAGCCTGGTCTACAGAGTGAGTTCCAGGACAGCCAGGGCTACACAGAGAAACCCTGTCTCAAAAAACAAACAAACAAACAAAAAACAAACAAACAAACAAACAAACAAACAAAAAAAGAATGCCCAAATCTGCCAAGGCACCTTAGCCCTCAGATACGGCTCAGGCTGTGGAGTGAAACAGCTTAGCCCGTGCATTGAGGGTTTACAGTGTCTGCTTGTCAAGTTCTTATCTCCAGGAGTAATGAGCTGCTTCAAGAGAAGCATGGCTGTGATCCTATCTCTGCCTATTGTTGATTACCACCGGACACTCAGGCCATCCTGACCCAGGACCAGCTCAGTGAGTGACATCAGCAACACTTTACACACCGATGTGACCCTCCTTGACTCCTCCATCACCTGACTGTGGAGGAGGCTCTTCACCTTAAGGGGCTCTTGTGACTGTAACCCACCCCTGCCATCCAGGACACCTGCCCATATGGTGTGTGTGTGAAGTATCCCCACAGGCTGTGTGTTTGAACATATTGTTCCCAGCCGATGGTTGTGGAACATGAGGGTGGTGTACTTTTCAGGAGTTTGCTTCTGGATTTGAGGAGGCTGGGAGAAATTTGGGGATTCAAGCTTCACAGGTTTCGGGCTAAGTTCAGAGCCACATAGCAAGTAACTACTGGGTGCCCTGATTCTGTGTAGCTTCCTGACTGTGATGGGCTGCTCTCTCCCAAACTGTAAGCTGAAAATATTCTATCAAACTGACACATCACAGTGCTGTGACACAGTAAGAAACCTGCATTTGGTCTCCAGACACAGTGCCTGGCATAGAACTCCTAAGTCCCTTGTAACTTCCCAAGTGATGAAGACACCAGGAGAGCTTTTGATTTGAAATTTGAACTTTGGTCCCAATTTTCCACATGGAGTAACCTGGGTAACCGGAACATCTTTATTTGGGAAACAGACCTCTGATTAGGGGCTAGACAAAACAGGGCATTCGAGAAAATGTGAATAATATGCAACTATTATTCTTATAAACACCTCATATTCTTAAATATGCTCATAGAAGATCATATGGCCCCACCACCCAGCCTCTCTGGAGCCTTGGCCTCTCTCTAGCTCAGACCCATTTCCAAGTTAAAATGTTTTTCTCCCTTAATCCTCCAGGCTTGGTGGATAAGAGCACTGTCTGCTCTTCCCGAGTTCAATTCCCAGCGATCCAATGGCAGCTCACAACCCTCTGTCCTGGGATCTGACGATCTTCTGGTATGCAGGTATACATGCAGGTAGAACACTCATAAAATACATACCGTAAATAAATTTTAAAAACTATCATCCATATAATAAATTAAATTTAAAAAAAAATGAAAACAAATCCTTTCTATTACTGTGTCACTGTCCAGTCATTTTTTCTTTTTCCAGTACACAAGATGATAGGGATATTAGTGATTGCCCTGTCCTCAGATCCATGTCGGTAACAGGAGACTCGCTTTCCACTCATGAGCATCAGTGCTGTGTGACAGGCGATTGAAGCTCTCCATCCTTGCTGGTCACAGCTTCTAGAAGTCAGTAGTGTGTGTGTGTGGGGGGGGGGGGTGTCCTACTAGCAGAGTGCAAAGAGTTGCAGCCAAGACCTCAACAACACTGTCCTTAGAGTCACCCTACCCTGCTCAGGGACTGGCTGAAGTTGGTTGGAGTCTGTTGCTCCAGGCTGATGAGTCCCTGACTAACTTGAGGGATGGATCAAAAACCTGTTCCTGTCCCTCAAGATGGAACAAGCTCTGAGCTGTAGTTTATACCCCAGGCCAAACGGAAGTAGGACTTCATCTGCTTCTGCTCCCCTGCTGGCCCCGCCCAACTTTTCTTTTTTTGTGTCCCTCCTTGAGTCTGTCTCACTCTCATACAGGCTGCCTGAGGAACCGGAACTGATCATCAGCTCCTGGGAGACCATCTTAGGGTTACAACAGTGAAGGATGGCAGCCTTGTTGGATGGGTTTAAAACACAAGAAACTAGGTCCAGAAGCCCTCATCTGTATGATCCCAGCACTTGAGAGGCTGAGGCAGAAGTGTGCAGGAGCCCAGAGCCAGCCAAAGCAGTCTCACAAAAACCGCCAACCAACCAATCAAAGAAACATCAAAGAACCCAGCAACCTTAGAGGACTCCCTGCCAAAGGTGACTAAGCACACAAACTCAAAATATTTATATCAATGGGGTCAGAACCGTGAGGAGGCCAGCATCAACCAGGATGGACTTGAGGAAGGAAGGAAGGGTCAGACCAACATGGCTAGGAATCAGATGAAAGTTAATCCCAGGACCCAGCCATTGAAAAAGACTTCCTGTGGGATGGTACATTTAATCCCAGCAGTCAAGGCCAGCCTGGTCTAAAGAGTGAGTTCCAGGACAGCCTAGGGCTTCATGGAGAAACCCTGTTTTGAAAAACAAACAACCAACCCAAAATAATAATAAAAAGAGCTCCCCTTGTTCTCTGTCAGATTACCCCTGTACAAATTCCCCCTGGCAAACAAATAAATCCAACTACAGTTGGGAAACCCAGTGAGGAATTCCCTGTGAGACTCACATGTACACTAAGGAATAGGTGATTATAATACAGGACCATGGGATGGTGTGTGCACAGTAAATATAATGTGATATAACCCACGGATGGCAGTCACCAACATTAGACAAGGAAAGGTCTGCCTTTCATGGACCCACTCCCTTCCCTGTGTAATTGCAAGTCCCTGGGCCCAGCCATGAGTAGTGACTCCTGAGACTCGCTTGCTTGCATACATAGCTCCCACTCTATGGAGTGTGTGGTCTGCTTTCATGTTTAACAAAAACCTATCCCTTTTTTTTTTTTTTTTTTTTTGTGGCTTCTCTGCATCTTGCTCAATTCTTTTGTTCAAGACACAAAGAACTTGGACGTTTCATCACAGAAGACCCCCCTCAGTGACAACCTTAGAGGGGCTATGGAGCTACCAGAGCTATTGCTAGATCTTCACGTGGTTAGTGATAAATATCTTCTAACTGAATGGTTCAAGCCAGCAGGAACTTCTGTGTCTGTATATTCTTTATCTAACCCGTTTGTCCATCTTCCAATGGGGAATTAACAGGGAGCCACTTGCAGTGCCAAGGAGCAAGATGGACCTCTCTTGGTTACAGACCCAGGAAGAGCCCAACCCCTTGGAGCGACGGTCTGGATAGTTACATGTCCAAAAACCCTGGGTTTGTCAGACTTCACTGCCTCCCTCCTTCTCTGGGGGAGCAGCAGATGCTGGTGCCTGCTGTCTGTTTCCCTCAGAAATCTCTGAGTGCACCCGCAAGGCTCTGCACACCCCGGCTCTACAATCTGGCTCTTTAAAAATATCACGGGAGAGGGGAAAAGAAACATTAGTGCGCTTAAAAAAACTGTGTTCCCAAATAAATGAGCAGTTAAAACAAAATCAGATTATGATGCCCATAGAAATCACACCTCTTCCCTCTGACACATTCACAAGTGCTTGCCTGGGAGACTCAGACACCATTATCATTACAATGGCAGGAATCTAAGCCCTTCTAGGCTCTCCTCCCCTCCCTCTCTACTCTCCTTCCATCTGCATGTACTCAAAGTGATATTTTGAGTGTACATCCATCTATAATGAGCACAGTGGCAAACAGAAGTGGTGTGATATTTACTTTTCCTTTACAGAAGCCTTGGAGTACCAGGGATATAGTTCAGTGGTAGAGCACTTGTGTGTGTGTGTGTGTGTGTGTGTGTGTGAGATGTGTGTTCATGCACATACCATAATGTGTGCGAGGAGTTGGTATTTCCATCCACAAGGTAGGATCGTGGGAATTGAACTCAGGCTGTCTGGGTTAGCAGCTTGATACCTTTATCATTGGATTCATATTGTAGGTCCATGATGAATCTGGAGTCTTTTCCCAAACGCCCTCTGGGGGTAGCCTGCTAACCTTCACTGCATACCAGAAGCTCTCCTCTGACAACCCAGACCAGAAAAGGTCCACTTGTTTTGAGACTTAACCTACTCCTTCTGTGGGGTTCCTAGGTTTCTGTTCCTGTAGCGAGACCTGCAGGGCCTAGAGTGAACTGGATCTCTACATTCTTCCCTACCAGGCAGTTCGAAATGCCTCAGGAATGGTCCAGGTTCACAGGCACTGTTCCAAGATAGATATGTGGGATCCTTCCACTGCACTTGCCAGGTGGACAGGCCATTCTCACTGATTGATAAGTGGGTTTCTGGTAACCTGGGGAAAGAGTTGAGGTGGCAAGAAGCCTGGAGACTTGGTGACCATGCTCTAAGTTCTGAGTCCATGGCACCTGTGTTCTACCCTGCTCCCGTTTTCCTTTGAGATGGTCTGATTCTGGTTCCCCTCTCTGGCATCTGACATGGTGGCTGTGTGTGTGTGTGTGTGTGTGTCACCTCGGATGGTGACTCCTGGGGCTTCGACTACAACCACGAGACTGTGAACAGAAGAAAGGAAGAAAGGGGAGGGGGCAGGAGTAAGCTCATGACCCATGGTCCACGACCAGCTGGAAAATCTTGACAGTGTCACACGTGAATAATTTCTCTTTTCTCTGGAAATTCTGAGGCTGGATAACTGAAGTGATTGTTTCTGAGCTGCTCTGGGTGTGGTGAGAGCAAAAACAGAGGGAATTTGTTTCTTCCTGTGTCAGCTCCCCAACAGCAGGCCACCTGGGCATAGGCATGTAACTCTCCACAGCAGGCCACCTCTGCATGGGCATGCTACTTGAAGAGGAATCTGAGGACTGTATTAGTTAAACTTTCTCATTGCTGTGACCAAACATCTGACAGAAGCAACTTAAGGAAGGGTTTATTTTGGCTCACAGTTCACAGATATAGTCCACCATAGTAGCAAGACTAGATCCATCCAAGGTAGCACAGCTCCTCAACTGCCGATGACCGTGAACCAGAGTTGAGATCAGATGCAGGGTAGAGTTGGAACCCTCAAGGTCTGCCTCTAGTAACTTATGACTGCCAGCTAGGCCCTATTACTCAAAGATTCCACAATCTCTCTGAACAGTACTTCCAGCTTAGAGACAGTGTTCAAACATGCAAGCCTGTGAAGGACATCTCACAGGCACATGGTAACAAGGGCTGCATTTAGTACTACAGTCTTCTGGCTTTTGATCTTCTAGACCTGTGCACAAGATCTTGCTGAACAGTTTTGAGGACCTGAGCACATTTGTTACCTAGTGATTTTCTCTAAATTGAAACCCCTGAAAGAGGAAGGAGACCTGTAATATTCAGGAAGTAAATAAAACAAACAAGACATAGGAAGCTCCTGAAGTTTACAAGATCCCCAAGGCCCGGGATTATATAAGCAGTAACAGTGGCTGGGGTGGTGGCAGAGGGAGAGATATCCTTCAAAAGGATGGAGCTGCCCACATAATGTGCAATAAGGCCCTGAGATGCAGCTCTCTGTGGGCTTCTCAAGAGTGGATACCTCAGTGATGCATATGCCTGTCAGAAATCCCCAAAAGGGCTAGAGAGGTGGCTCAGGGATTAAGAGCACTGACTGTTCTTCCAGAGGTCCTGAGTTCAATTCCCAGCAACCACATGGTGGCTCACAACCAACTGTAATGGGAACCCATGCCCTCTTCTGGTGTGTCTGAAGACAGTTATAGTATACTCATATGCATACAATAAATAAATAAATCTTAAAGAAAGAAAGAAAAGAAGGAAGGAAGGAAAGAAGAAAGAAAGAAATCCTGAAAAATTCACCATTTTGCTATGCTAGTCTTGAAATATTTCTTCAGTGTTGCCAGTATTTGTCTGGGGTGGGTAGATGTTTGTGTCTCCTCAGAAAAAGTCATACAAGAGATCCCAGTCTGGGATATGCAAGGCTTGACTCTTCTGGGGCTTTCCTATGTGTGACTGGTGACCCAGAAGCCACCTGTAACCAGTTCTCTTCAACAGTGCTGAGGGACACCCCTGGAAGGCTGTCACTGAACTCCATTCTGAAACTGCCTATGCACCGAGGAGAGATTCTCTGTTTTGTCAGAGAATCAGCACCATAAATAGGAAGGACACAGTGAGGTTAGCTGTGGGCTGGAAAATACTGAAGCTGGCAGAGGCTCTTGGGAGTCACCAACACCAATTGTCTGACACCACACCAGCAGAGCCAACAGGACAATTAGCAAAACAAAACAATTGCTGGAGCTGTTTTCTCCACCTTGGGCTCTGTAAAACCTCCAGTCAGAGCATTGGAAGCTGGTAGGGTGTTGCCTTCTCATTACCAAGGAATCCTCTCTGAAGCGGGCTCTTCACTGCTGTGCACATGAATGTTAACGTTCCCACAGCCCCTCTGCTGTGAAGCTGAGAGCATAGAAAAGCATGAGCCTTGTGCCGGGGGTTCTGTGCATTGGTGGGATTACATGAGTGTGGCTGCCCGTCTTCTGTTCCTCTGCTTTCCCGTGGGGACTCCAGCTCCCCTGAGCAGAGAGGGAGCAGGTCACCAGGCCATGCCCTCTGATGCTGGTTCTTCCCTGGAGCTGGTTGGGAGAGCGATGTTGATCCTGGGACTTATGAGATCTTGCAGACCCCCGTGGGCCTGAGACCCATGGGGCAGGGGCAGGTAAGGTGATACATTGTAATGAGTCTCAGGCAACAACAGAGGGAAGGGAGGTGAAGTGGGACAGGGAGGACGGCCCAGGGGAGAACAAACTGGTCATCACCTCAATCCCAGGCACAATTCAGCCAAGGACTCCATCCTGATCTACCAGGAATCCAAGGACTGTCCTTCAGGGAACAGGTGGACAGCCATGCAGCTGAGGGATGTGGCCTCCACATGGAAGATGTGAGGCCAAGGTTAGCAGAGACTCAGATGAGTGGAGTAGAGTGAAGTCAGTCAAAGGTTTTCAGCTTTAACCTTCCTTCATCCAAATCAGCGTCTCACACAGGGCTTCTGTCAGGCTAGCTCCTCCACAGCCATCACCTTTCCTTATTTTCCATTCTCCTGCCTTCTAAACTCTGGTGCCCTCGAATCAGCAAGAACACAAGCCTTTGGGATGTCGATGGCCAGGATCCGCTCTACTCACCAAGGCCCCTATAGCAGTTAGGTGGCGGTCTTGCCTTCTCAACCTCTGTGGAGTTTTAGGCATGGCTACCACCTTCCAGATCATCTTAAAGGGCTGGAGGACATTTCTAAAACAGAATCAGTCCCAGAAGGGGTGAATGTAGGATCAACACACTTGAGTGACCAAGGTGCTGGAGCTGGGACCGGATAGTCCCTTCTATCGAATCCCACAAAAGAACCCACTGCTCACCCAGTCCTAGAGGTCACAGGGTCATCGCCTAGCAATCTGCAGGTAACCACTTGTGTATCTGGCCTCCTTAGTGGTAGAATAACCTCTTCCAACTCTGGCTTTCACACAAACCCACATGCAATGGCAGAAGACAGGATAGCAAAGGAAGATGTGTAGCCCAGGAGACGGACAGGAGGCACAGAGCACAATCCACCTTAATCAGGAAGGATGGTGGAAAGCCAGGTTTGCACCCATAAAGGTTGTGCTCATCCACGAAGAGAAAGATCAGAGGTTGCCTGTGCCTCTGAGGGCTGGCATTGTGGGGTTCGGGGTTGGGGGTTGGGGGATAAGGGGGTGTACACTGCCACACCTGGCTGAGAGATTAATTTCAAGGGCTTGTGTGATAAATCTGCCTTTCCAAACTAAAGTTTTGATATGGACGCCTGCTGAGATCGGTGCCAATGCAGCCTCACAAAATAAGCTCTCTTCCTGTTAGCCAGGCACCCAGCCTGTCCAGATCCTGAAGTCCCTACAACCAGTTCTGTGGGTTCCATGTGTGTGAGGTGCCTCCATGCGGCAGGGCCATGGCTGCTACCCAGCAAGCTGCACCACAGCGAGCCACTGCCTTCACAATCAGCTGGAGTAGGGTAGCCATCTCCCATTCCTCCTATCCCCTGGGGTCAACCTCCATGGAAAGTTGGAGCTTGGCCTTCAAAGGGTTAGAGCTCTGGGCTTTCCTTCAAAGTCAAAGCTTTTCTGCTTACATGCAGAGGTTCCCGTGTGCTCACAAGGAGCTCAGGAAACAGAAGCAGAGCTACTCTGTCTCTCTGTCTCTCTGTGTCTCTCTGTCTCCCTGTCTCTGTCTGTCTCTGTGTTTCTCTCTGTCTCCCTGTCTCTCTCTCTGTGTTTCTCTCTGTGTGTCTCTGTCTCTCTGTCTTTCTGTCTCCTTGTCTCTCTGTCTTTCTGTCTCCCTGTCTCTCTGTCTCTTTCTGTCTCTCTGTCTCTCTGTCTCTCTCTCCCTGTCTGTCTTTCTCTCTGTGTACATGTGCATGCATGTGCACATGTGTATGTGCTCACACTCGAGAGAGTGTGTGTGTGCACATGTGCTGTTTGTGTGTGTGTGTGCTTGTGCGTGTGTGTTTGTAGACTGAGCTTGCCTGGGAAGCAGATGGAGTTAGGGGAGGGTGTGGTTAGAGATGAGCAGAGTCAGGGGTCAACAAGGTCCGCAGTGAGTGGGGTCAGGGTTTAGAGTAATCAAAGGTAAGCAGAGGTCAGGATTGAATAGGGTCAGGGGTGAGCAGGGTTGGGTGTGAGCAGAGTAAGGGGTGAGAGGAATGAGGGATGAGTAGCTTTGAGATTGAGCAAGGTCTGTGGTAAGCAGGCTCATGGGTAAGAGGCTGAGATAAACAGGCTTAGGGGTATGCAGGGTCAGGGCCACACAGCTTATAGGCAGGGATACACTTACAAACCCTAATGCTCAGTAGGGTAGTGGTGGCGTACACCTTAAAACTTAGCACTCGGGGGACAGAGGACAGTGGTCTATGTGAGTTTGAAGACAGCCTGGTTTACAGATCTCAGGGCAGCCAAGGCTACAGAGAGAAACAATGTGTTTAGCCTCCCTCTCCCCTTAAAATACCTCATATGTACGTTGGGGTGAGGAGCAAGAGTTTCTATTGGGACAGTGGTTCTCAACCTTCCTAATGCTGCAACCCACAACAAAAAAATTATTTATTGCTACTTCATAACTGTCATTTTGCTAGTTATGAATCGTAATGTAAACATCTGATATGCAGATGGTTGAGGGCAACCCTGTGAAAGGGTCATTTGACCCCCCAAAGGGGTCGAGACCCACAGGTTGAGAACCGCTGGACTGGGGGCTTGTGGGTAGCAGAGAAAAGCCTTTGGCAACTACATGTCGAAGGCTCCTTGGTGTAGGGAATGGGTGGAGGGGAGTCCCTTTTGTCCAGTGGCCTTTTCTCTTTTTGTGTCTCATTCTCCTTACCAGACTTTCCCCTTTCCTCCCGGTCTCCCCTCCCTGCTTTTCAGCATGGCTGAGTTTTTTCCGTCATGCCGGAGCTGTAGAACATGACGTTCAGTCACAACTGCGGTTTTTGTGGGGTATTAGACTGCGTGCCTCTCCATGGTCGACTGCTGTCCCCGGCAAACAGAGGGACGCGCCTGTCTCAGCTGCGCACGGAGAAAAGGCTCATTTAAGCTGGTGCTTGGAGATAATGTCTTGTGAATAGCTATTTAGCCATCACCTGTCATCCTGGCCAGGAAGCTGCGCACAGGGGTGCGGGAGATTTATAGAGATGCAAAGCTCATTTTTTTTCTCAGAAAAAGTCTGTGGGCGGCTCTTGCTCGAGGACAGAGCCAGCTCTACCCAGATGTGGGGGCCAAGATCACCCAGCCATAGTGGGAGGCTCTGGACCCAGGAATCACCACCCACCCGGAAGACTCCCCCCGCCCACCTCTCTCCCTAATTCCTTAGCTCGAAGACCTCAGGACTTTCTCCGCCACGGAGCTGAGAGAAAAGAAGGCCGGAATGATCCCTTTTATGGGCTCCTTAACTACAGAAGGGAAGAAAAGAAGAGAAGGAGAGAAATGATTAGGGGAGGGGGAGGCGGCAGGAAGAGAAGAAGAAAGAGAGGCTGGAGAGAAAGAAGGAGGAGGGGGGAGGGAAAAGGAGAGAGAGCAGGAGTAGGAAGTGAGGGCAGAAGTCGGTAGGAGAAAGAGGGAAGGAGGGAGGAGGGAGGGTCAGCTCTAACCCTTGGAAAAATCTGGAGAGCCCCTCCCAGGTGACGCAGAGCGGGTGTGAATGAAGGCCTAGCCTCCAAGTCACAGCCCATTCCCGTTCAACCTCCAGAGCAGAATTCTTCGTGGCAATGTGCGTTCTGGGCATTTATCATGATCCTGGTCAAAATCCAATTAGAGGGAACTATTTTCGAGAGAACAACCTTCTTGGTACGTCTTTCTGAATTTATTCTCTTCTTCCCTAAGAGCAATAAGACAAATGGAGAAAACCACCTACCTCAGACAAGTGAAAAGGAGCAAAGGAGCTTGCTCGCTCAGAGCTGCCTCAGAGCTCCTCTCAGCGGCTGCTCACACCCTGCAATGCCCCTTCACTCACCCGTTCCCATTCACCCCTGCTAGCCCCTTCCTTTCACCCCTGTTGTGACTGGTCCTGTCCTGCCTTTGCCAGCCCCCTAGTCTACCTATCACTGTTTGTCCCATGGTCCCTCTGCAGGAGCTCACAGAGGCCTCTGGGGAGAGAAAGAAATTAACAGCAATTGTTCTTATTGTGTTTCCTTGCTGGTCATAAGAAACAATCTACATTCACTTGGTCATGGGGTGAAGAAGGGGCCTGGGGCTAATCAGTCTCCTAATTAGTGACTTCCAGGTGTGGTAATTGCTCAGCAGTTAGGCTGCTGCCAGTTAATCACTGAGGGCTCTTCAACTGCTCTCCTGGAATGGGGGTGGATCTGGGGACAAGGTGGAGGTGTATATCAGAGGCCTTGGCTTCAATGACAATCTGAGGACCTGGGGTACCGAGACTGTCCCGAAGGGGCATGAGGGTGGCTAGCTACGTTTGTTAGAAGCAGGTCACTCTCAATCTGCTTGGAGATGTCGGTATCAAGCATTGAAGTCACACTAGCACAACAGAGTGTTTGGGAAGATTGAAGCTTCAAGAGGAGGCTACATGCCTGGCAGGCATCACCTGGTGCCACATGTGGCCACCATAGGCTATCTACTCTGTGCCATTTCTTTCTCTGTCAAACAAGGATGAGGATGCCTTTGGTTATTTAATAAAATCTGCATTCATTAGAAATGAAGCCTTGGTAAAGCCAGGCCGTGGGAACACCTGTTGCTGGAGATAGGGAAACTGAGGCATGAGTTAAAGAGCCTGTGAGACCCTTGCATGATTAGAGGGTGAAGTGTGTACATGAAGCACTCAACCATGGGAGAGGATGTGCCCTGATCTGGGACAGCCAACCTCATCTGCCTCCATTAAAGAGAGGAGGGAGGGAGGGAGGGAGGGAGGGATGAGGCAGAGGAAGCACTCAGTCTAAGCTCCTTCTAAGGAAGTTCCCAAGAGCCTGTAGTCCAAGGCCAACACAACTTGGAATAAATGATCAAATTATGAATTAAATACAACAGAAATGTAATTACCACGGGAACCAGCTGAGAATAAAATGGATTATCCCTGTAACAGTCATTAAGCTGTTATCACATGAGCCCCTCTAATGTGTTGCTGATTAAAGTCAATCCTAGCACAAATGATCATCCCATGGGGTTGTACTCCGCTCATCCTGGGTCCTCACAGAGCATGCATGGAGAGCTCCTGGGGCCTGAAATTCTCTGATGACCTTTGGGGACCATGGGCTTTCAGCTTCCACCTACAAAGGGCCCCCTAGTGGTCCTAGGATGACAAGGTCCTAGGATTGAGCTGGCCTTGGTTGCATGTCCTCAGATCTGTGTATGAGACCGTTGAGGTGGCCAGCCCCTGTTTGCCAACAGTTCCTCTGCATTCCTGACCATGGGTGGCATTAACTGATGGCTTCTGGTCCCAAACAACATCCAGTAAACACTCATTGAGCACCTATTGAATGTCAGGCACTGTTGTAAATGTCAATAAAAGATCCCAGCCACTTAGTTGTGGGCACAACAGTCAGATGTATTTTCTGGTAGGTGACACTTTGGAGAAAGTCTAAGTGGTCAGGCATAGCCAGGGGAGTCAGAATCAGAAAAATCACATATTGACAGAGTCACTGGGGGGTGTCCTGGAGAAGCTGGAAGCACTTGTGCAAAGGCCCTGGGGTAGGGGCCAAGAATGTATGTATGCATACTGGCATATGTATATGGATTAGTGTATATTTAGGTATTTGTAAGCATACACCTCTGTATCTGTGTGTATGGACTCATATGTGTACATAGATCTGTATGCATATATACACATGCCTCTGTGTGTGTGTGTGTGTGTGTGTGTGTGTGTGTGTGTGTGTGGCCAGAGCAGAGTGATTCTGGAGGGGCTAGGGCTGGATGTCACTAGAAGAACAAGGGCTTGGTGGTCACCTCAGCAAGGGCCAAGTGTGACCTGATTTCTTACACAGCTCCCCTCCGGCTGAGGCAGAGCTTGGCTGGTAGAGTGCTGTTCTCCTCCTGTCTACTCCCTGCCATAGCCATGGAGGTGGGACCAGAAAACAAACTACTCAGATGGACTTATTTGCACAGCCTGTAGACTTGCCTAGCCATCAGATGGCCTCCATTTCCCAGGAGTTCCCCACTCTGAGCAACTCCCTTATTCTCCATCCTCCGAGCGCCTACAATATCTGCTTCTTCCCTAACACTCTGTCTGTCTCAGGTTCCTCTTGCCAGATGGCTTCAGAGGCTGATGTGTGGCAGGCTTATCCACAGCAGGCCTGGCTTAGACCACAGAGCTGGTGGCTGCGTGATATTCTCTTAGCTTGTTCTGAAGCCTTTACTCTCTGGCTTGGGTTCCTGGGAGCTCTCTGGCTATCATTTCAAACTCTGTTTGTTGTGGCATATATGCCCATCCCCGGCAGAAGGGGCTGTCTCATCTGTGTCTAAAACATCCCATCTCCCAGGTCTGCATGAGGTCATCCTTCAGCCATCACTGGGGCCCTTTGATGCCTCCCTCTTCAGTTTGGAGCCAGGAGTCGTTTTATCACTGTAAATAATATACCAAAGCTTCAGAGGCCTATAGTCTGCAGGTTCAGGTTCTGGTGAAGGTACCATCATGGACAGCAGTTGGGAATGAGGGGACATGGGTTAGAGCAAGTGGCTATATGGGTCACCCCTCCAGGAAGCAGAGCTGTGGTCGGCATGTGGCTTGCTTCTTTCACAGCCACCCTCTCACAAAACTGTAAAAGGTTGCAGGAGCACAGTGCCATCTTCTGAGCATCTTCTATCGGTCACAATGGGCCTTTGAGAGCCTCTCAGATCACACATGTCATCAACTGTTGCAGGGAGGGGTCTGACCCACCCTAAACACATTCAGACACGGCAGGGCCATAGGCAGTGTCTTGGGTTGTGGTGTGCTGAGGTTCTGCACTCTCCTGTCCCTCTAAGCACCAACTACAGCCTTTGCCACACCCAACTCAGAGGCCTCTGGGAATCCATGCTTCTCCAAGGACCTGGGTATCATAGCATACTTCTTTTTTTGAAGGACACAGGTTTCTGGATCATGAGTCGGCTGCTCTAGAACATGCACAGGAGCAGCTCCCTGGGGAGGTGATGGACTAGCTTTCAGCTCCATGGTGCAGTCTTGAGGAGAACACAGGCCCAGCCACCCCATAAGTGATGCGTTCTGTGCCAGGCCTCTGCTGAAGGAGCAGGGACTGGTCAGCTCAGAAGTGGGAAGACAATGCCTAAGAGATGCCCTTGGTCTCCACTGGGTTGGCATGGGTCACAGAGGGTTTTGTGCCCTGGGAGTTGGGACCAGTGCAAGGAAGACATGGTATGCTGGGGTAGTGGATTGGCATTTGGCATAGGTCAGGGAGTGCTCTGTTCAGAACAGCCTACTGGGAAGAGACCAGCACACAGCAGGCCTGACAGCTGAGGTCATGGCGTGCACAGGCAGGCCTGTGACCTCCAGGTATTCAGCTCTCCAGGTGTGCAGCCTCTGTGGAGGTGGGGAGCCCTTTCCTTTCCATCTGGGGAGCAGTGAACCAAAGAGACAGTCATCCTATCAGATGTCTGCTGTTTCTTGATTGTTTTTAGTTGAATATAAGAATATGTCTGTGCTACCCTCAGGACTGTAATCCTGGAGCCTCTCTCCTCCAGTGCATGTGAGCATCAGAGAAAAGCCAACTGGACACCACAGCTTTGATAGCCTAGTTATGGTCTCCTGGAAAGATCTCTTGCCAGAAATGAGCCTCCAACCTTGCCAACTCAAGACAGGCAGGATCCAGGAAGCTGCTGAGCCCACAGGGCAGCCTTTGCTGATACCCACTCCGCTTAGCCCATGTGTGTGGTTGGAGCATTGTGAATGCTTCTCATCT
Organism: Rhynchomys soricoides; assembly: GCA_019843965.1. Classification (NCBI taxonomy): domain Eukaryota; kingdom Metazoa; phylum Chordata; class Mammalia; order Rodentia; family Muridae; genus Rhynchomys; species Rhynchomys soricoides. The sequence goes on from JADRCH010000172.1 coordinate 1,400,417, forward strand.
GTGCTTCGTCTCTTTGCTTTGGCAAGCCAAAATGTTGCCATCCCCAAAGGCTCTTAGATGCAGGGCATCTTGACTGATTAGTTCTGAGGACACACAGAGACCCTGAAACCAGCTTATCCTCAGACTGCCTCTCAGGTCAGGGCCACAAGGTTCCTGTCCTGGTATGCTATTTTCTTCCTTTTGTGATATGACTAGTGGGTGAAGGCACGAGTCCCCTTCAGTGGTCACATGAGTCCTTATACTCCACAGATGCTCCTCCTGCACACTAGCCTTGTGTGCTCTGTGTTGCATGAGTCACTGAAAGTCAAGTCTCTGAGACCCTGGTGCCTCAATGGGTTAGATCCTGCAGCCCTGGGAGGCAAACCACAAGAGACAAAGAAATGAAATGGCCGGAGTCCTGGTAGCTTGGGGACACCTGGGAAGGTTCTGTGGGGTTGGGGAGAGCTTTGTCCCCACATTGGTGATTCTTGACTCCTCTCTCAGGTGTCACCTGAGTGGCCTCAGAAGGAACCTTTTCTGGGTTGAGGCCACTCTGTGCCTGGCTGCCCACACTAAGAGTGACCAGACATAGCAGATAATAATACACTCAGTGTGGTGGTTTGAATATGCTTGGCCCAGGGAGTGGCACTATTAGGAGGTGTGGCCTTCTTGGAGGAAGTGTGTCATGGTGGGTATGGGGTTTTGAGTGCTAGTTTCCTCCTAGCTACCTGGAAGTTAGTCTTCTCCTGTTTACATTAGGGACAAGATGTAGACCTCTCAGTTCCTCCTGTAGCATGCCTGTCTGGATGCTGCCATGCTCCCACCTTGATGATAATGGATTGAATCTCTGAACCTGTAAGCCAGCCTCAATTAAATGTTGTCCCTATAAGAGTTGCCTTGGTCATGGTGTCTGTTCACAGCAGTAAAACCCTAACTAAGACACCCAGTTAACTGAAAAAACTTCAAAAAGTAGTGAACATCTTAGCTTGTGTGTTATGGAAAGGCCAGTCAACCATCTGATGTAATTTCTGCAATGTCTCTTCTCTAGGTGGGGTCAACTGAATATCAGTGTTAAGTGTGAAGAAGATATCAAAATGTCCAGAAAACAGTGAGGCATCCAGGGATACAGTCAGAAAAGGCTACTGTGGACTCTGTCAGCCCCTCTGTGGGGCACACAGGGGCTTCAGGTGTGAGGTATGATCAGAAGCAGTGTTCAGACCCCAGCATGAGTACCAGGCAAGTGTCTGGACACATTGCTGTAGTCTATATAAGCAACAGCCAGCCTTTCTGAGAGAGGAGACATGTGTTCTGCATTTCGCTCCGCAGCTGGAGTGTTGGAATGCTGCTGAGACACCAATTGGGGAGGCGAAATGCAGGGGTGCAAGGCTACATTACTTTCTCCCCGTTGGGTTGCTTGGCCCATGGGACACTGACACACCACTCAGGGGAGATGAAATCCAGCCTATGATAGGGTCCTTAGTCCATATTTCTCCGAGCAAAAAATGGCACTGGTTGGGACAGAGGCCTGTGCACCCACCCAGACAATGCTGGGAAGTGTGAAGTGTTGAGAACTTGGTGGTAGGGCATGGGCCTGAGATGAGCCTGGGTGGGGTAATCTTGCTTACAGGAGTGCAGAGAGGCTTTCTGCAGGAAACTTAGGCATGTCTATGAATGATGAAGGCCTCTCCCCACAGTGGTCCTTGATGAAAGAGACAGTCCTTGCTTGTCCAAACTGTTTATTCATGGCAGAAAAGAATGCATACAACTTACTCAGGGTGAACCAGAGATTAAATACCCTTTGCAGGAAGGAATGCCTAGGAAGGGAAGCTTATTGACTAAACCCTTGGGACCCATCTAGATACCTCATTAGCATACATAACTCTGGGTTTCTATGCTACGTAACCAGTTGTCATAGTCGTCTTAGTGAGGTGTTGTGATCACATGTTCCAAGACAGGAATTTGGTCCGGAGCTAGTGAACTCTCAAGTAAGAGTTTGGGGTTCGGAGCTTTTGTTACATTACCAGTTCTGTCTGAGGCACGGTCCACTGCCCCACAAGGACACAAATTCTTTTTCAGCAGAAAATGAAATCAAGGCACAGAAAAGCCAAGCAGGCTGTTTGGGGTCATTCAGCCAGTGGATTGGGCTTCTCTGAGCCCAGAGGACAAGGCTTTGATCAAAGGCCCAAGTGTTTCACTGCTCAGATGGTGGAAGCCAGCAGACTCCAAACTCAGGTGAGCCCACCTGGGCAGCTGCCCGCACAAAGGGCCTCCTGTCCTAATCCCTCACAATCCCACTGGAGTGCTGATGAGTATCCAGGTTGATTTGGAGTGCCAGCTCAGGGAGAGGGGTGGTGTACCCTTCCTTCTCTCTTTGTGCGTCTGTGTGTCTGAGTGTCTATGTTGTTCTCTGTGTTAGGGTGTTGCCTTGTGTGATGGTTTGTATATGTTTGGCCCAGGGAATAGCATGATTAGGAGGTGTGGTCTTGTTGGAGTAGGTGTGTCACTGTAGGTGTGGGCTTTAAGACCCTCATCCTAGCTGCCAGGAAGTCAGTCTTCTGCTAGCAGCCTTCAGATGAAGATGTAGAATTCTCAGCTCCTCCTGCACCATGCCTGCCTGGATGCTGCCATGTTCCCACCTTGATGATAATGGACTGAACCTCTGAATCTGTAAACCAGCACCAATTAAATGTTGTCCTTTATAAAACTTGCCTTGGTCATGGTATCACTTAACAGCAATAAAACCCTAAGACACCTGGTATTCTCCCAAAGGGCTCATCACTTCTCCAGACAGGACTCTGAGACAGCCTGAGCTCTGGCTCTTAGGTGCTACAATCTGCATGTCTACTTATGATAAGAGGTAAGGTGGTTCTGGTCATGCTGGAGGCGCCAGCCTTTCCAAATTACACTCGTGGGCTAGGAGGACAGCTCAGTTGAGGAGGTGCTTGCAGTGAAGATAGGTTGATCCTCAGCACCCATGTGAAAAGCCAGACATGATAGCACACACTCAAAATCCTGGTACTAGGGAAAGAGGCAAGGTAGATCCCTTGGACAGACAGCCTAGTCTACTTGGCCAGTGAGAAACCTTGTCTCAAAAACTAGGTGGATGGAGCTTGAGGAATAACATGGAGGTTGTCCTCTGACCTCTACATGCATGAATTTATACATGCACCTCCTATCTAGCTCCTCCTTCAACACACAGGCTTGTGAGACCCCAAACATAGCACACTGAGATTTTCTCAGCAGAGGGCTTGGCTATGAGGTGGGGCAGAGAGAGGCCCTGCATCCTTCATTCCTCTGGAGTTGGGCTGCCAGCAGAGAAGGCCATCTCTGTGTGCCTGTGTGTGTGTGCAAGTCTCTCAACTCTGTACTCACACTCTCATGCCACATACGCTTGCATCTGCACTGTATACATATGGTCACATACACAGCTCATACCTTATTGACAGCAGTGTCTGGCTACCCTGTCCCCAACCTCAAGGTTTGCAGATGGGGTCTGAGTCAATCAGAAAGTGGGGGAAGTCCAGAGGTCTGGTTAAAGCCTGTCTACTTGGGGCCAGGGGGTAGGAGCCTGCACCATTATTGCCTTGCTTCTGGTCACATAGGCAGTGGAGATGCTCCTGCCCAGGAGTGTTGGGGACCTAGCCAATGCCAGGACACCCTATTGCTAGGGAAACCTATACCAAAGGTGGACAGATAGACCTGCCAAATCATAGAGCCTTAGACATAAAATGTCACACAAGGATCATTGGTTTAAATATTAAAATATATTATGTACACACTCTAACCAAAAACATAGAAATACATTGTCCACGCAAGCTGCGTGGCACCTCAGATGGGATCACATCCTCGATGCAGTTTGCTTGGACACACGATCAGGTACAAAACTGATTCCATAAACACCGTTCAGTGCAAAATATACATCTGGACATAATGATTCAAGTTGCTCCTGCCCCGCTCAGAGGCCACCAGGCTTCCAGGACAGGCCGTAAGCAGATTCAAGCAAAATACCAAATAGCTGGCTCCACAGGATCATGCCCAGGGCACTGCTGCCCTGCATGGGGCTTCTCAGTAGACACAAGAAGTCAGAACCAGGTGATGGTCTATGAAATGTAGTGACCGCTTAGAGACTCCAGGGCTTGGGGAATGTCGGATTTACATGTGACCCATATGACACACGTGACTTCCTCCTTAATGCCTCTGAGGCTGCTCAGGCACAGTGTGGGGCAGTGCCAGACCCCAGAACACAGTGAGGTTTTGCAAGCTCCTCAGTGTTACCACCTTGTGAGGGTAGGTCAGGGTTTCCAGGAAGAGTCCTCAGGAAGCGTGGAGGGGTCAGCAGTGTCAAACATTGCTCTGGATCTGTTCTGTGGGACTGTCGGAGGCCGAGGACTGGCTGGGCAGGGAGGCCTCTAGGCCATCTGAGGACACTGAAGGGGACTTGTAAAGAAAGTAGGCGGTGATGAAGAAGAGGAAGCCCAACACCTGGGGAGACAGGAGGAGACATTGGCCCTTGCCAGCCTGGGGACTCTGCCCAGCCATAGGCTGCTGGTGTAATACTCTGCCCTACTCTTTCTGCATGATTAGCTTGGCATGAGACACCAGTACTTCAATGAAAGAATGAACACCACCTTTAGCTCAAAGTAGGGGCCAAGGCAAGGCGGAAGGACCTGGCATGGGCTAGACAGGGTCCCCTAAAAGACATGTACCACCTTTGTCCTTAGAAACAGCAAACAACAGTCTCTGTGGGGCTGAGGAAAGACCTCAAGATGTTCCTGGATTCAGGGTAGCCCTAACCCCATGGCTGCACTTTTATATAAGACAAGGTAGGAGCATGGTGGGGAGTGGCAGAAGTGGAGGCAGACGCCAGAGGGCCATCTTACCTTGAAAATGAGCCCCGCAATGAGCATGTACCGGCTCATGGCTTCATTCTCGTACACGAAGCAGGAGCCCTGATGACCACACTGGTCTTGCCACAGCAGGCAGGCCTTGTCAATCACCCAGCCAAAGGCAATGGGCCCCGGAATACTGCCTGCCAAAGGAGAGAGTTCACTTAATACTCTAATGGGTGAAGAAAGGGTAGGTCATAGGAGAAGTGGCCTTGCATGGCCACTTTGTCCATTTGTGTTCTCAGGGGCACAAGGAAGACTTAACTCCCTTTTCTGCAGAACTGGCATTGGGCAGGAGTGCCTTGATTCCTCAGGGGGGCCTTTTACGTTGAGGCAAAGAAACCTACTACTGGACATATAGAGGGGTAATGTGTCCCTCTAGTGGGCAGTTAGGGAAAAGGCCCTTCCCAGTGTGGCCCATGGCCTCATGCTTGGTGTTAGGACACCTCTAGGTTCCTTATGCATAAAGACTCTGAACAACTGTACTTGGCTTCCTCACCCCCACGCAGTACCTAGTGTTCTTACAACGATCCACTGGATCCCCAGAGCAAAGGACCTTTGCCGATCACAGACACACCTGCAATAGAAATTGCGATATTAGAGCCCATGGAAGCTTGGCTGTGCACCTCATACCCTATACACCAGCAAGAGTCCTGGACAAGTTCAAGGCCACATCACCACCTCCCTAGGTGCCAAGCACCTCCTCGTTGGGGACCAGAGACGGTCAACTCCGATGCCACTAGAGCGAGGCCCATTTCCAGGGCCTGCAGCTACCCGAGGGCCCAGCAGCATCTGTAGAGCGCCACCTGCTGGTACTGCAAGAGAAAATGCGGTGAGAGAGCTTCTTACCGTAGAGTAGCAGTTAGCGCGGGAATGCTGCTGAGGAATGTAAAGATAATTACAACGAACAGGAGAACCAGAAGGAAGGGCTTGCTCTGACAGGTGGAAGCGCACTTCCCTGCGGTAGCATTGCCCCAGACAGAGGAAGCCTTCTCAAGGATACAGCTACAGCCTCGGTATACCTAGGGAGCCCAACAACAGTGCTGATCACACAAAGGCAAGAGGCTTCCGGTCCCGGCCAGAGCGGGGGAGTGGAGGGGGGAGTGGGCGTGGCCACACTCACCTTCTGGCCACCCAGGCCAGTGGTGGCACCCACAGGGCAGCCTGCGTAGCAGGGAGAGTAATACGTGGTGCCATCGGAGCCACACAGGGGACTGTAGTGCTTTGGCTGGCAACAGTAGATGGCGTTGCAAGCTGCCTTCAGGTCCAGCCGTCCTTTAGGCAGGAGGCTACAGAAACGGAGCATTGGATGGTGTGTTAGCAGGTGTTTAGGCTTCCTGGTATGCTTCCCTGCTCATATGTTACTGTAACCGGCACCCCCTCCCCAACAGTGCCAGCCCTCCTCAGGAACGCAGGGCCCCCAGGTGTGGGACCTCTACCAGGCTCACCTCCCAACGTAGTCAGTTGTCACACCTGCCATGTGCACATTGGGGCAGTGCATGAGGAAGACAAAGAAGGCCAGTAGGCTGGTCAAGGTGCAGAACAGACACAACCTGATGATCCCTGAGCCACGGAGCTTAAACTTGTTCACCAGGAAGCCACCTAGGAGTGTGCCGCCACCGCCTGCTGGCACCACCAGGTATCCTGTGGAAGGAACTCTGTGAGGGCCAAAAATTCCCAATTCTGTCATTTCTGCAGCATTAGTGCAGACACTGAGGAATGGAGAGACTAGTCCCTGCCCAAGGGTGCTCAGGGGTAGGGTAGGTTCTCTTAGACTGTGCAGGGCACCTGGAAGCCCAGAGCCCAACGAAAAAGGCTTATGGAGGGTGTCAGCACAAGAAAGTACAAATAATGGGAGGGAGCCATCAGGTGTGGGCATCCGGGCCAGGTAAGGATGTAGCTGGGGAGAGTGGAGTCACCAATACGATACCCTCTCACTACCCAGACAATGAGACCTGCAAGGTGGGCTGCATCTGATGGCTTTTATCCACACTGGTCAGTGCCCTAGGCTGAACTCAGCACTGACCAGTGAGTGCATGGGGACATCTCCAGTCAAAGGTGTGATCAGCAAGGATGTACCCTGCCCTTAGCATAGAGAGGCTACGTGCTGTAGATAGAGTAAGGACTCTAGATAGTTCTTGCAAGGCCAGCATGCCATGGAGTTCTGTCAGACAGGTACGGGGACTCAAACTTAGATCCCTAAGACTCTGGGACACCAACTGCACGGCCTGTGGGGACAGCCTGGCGCAAACCCTTTCTGTAATGAGTGGTAGGTAAAGTGGCTTGCATGCAGGAGTTGGCCTTTCCTCCCCTCTTGGAGCATTGTCAAGGCTGAAGTTAGCACTTGCAGGAGCTCATGCTGTCCCCACAGAGTGTTCCACCCCTCGGGGTCTCTTTTTTTATTTTATTTTAATTTTTATTTATTTATTTATTTATTTTATGTATGTGAGTACACTGTCGCTGTCTTCAGACACACCAGAAGAGGGCATCGGATCCCATTACAGACGGTTGTTAGCCACCATGTGGTTGCTGGGGATTGAACTCAGGACCTCTGGTTCCTTACCGAACAGGGTGGCAGCCTCGGAGGCACTCAAGCTGAACTGGGCCTCGAAGAACTTGGGACCAAACGTGGACATGCCGGCAATGAGTGTAGCTTCAGTGGCCCCTGCCAGGCAGAGCAGGATGAATGTGGGGTTTCTTAGAAGGAGCCAGATGGAGCTGGGAGAAAGGGAATAGAGACCAGAAAAAGGGAGAGGGTCAGAATGGGCCAGACTTTGCATGCAAGGAACCTGCCATTCCTGAGGCTATCCACACACAAAGGTCCCTGGTTTTGAGAGGACAGTGAAGTGGTACCCACATCTATCTCAGAGACACCAGGAAGGGGTGAAAAGCTAGGCTTGGCAGATGGCGAATTAATGGCCCCACCGTAAGCCTTTGGTATACCTGTCCACAAAGCTACTAAAACCAATTCCAGAGACTATGTCACTGCTATGGCCGATTTCCAGTTTCAGTGTGCTGACATGGACAGATCCTGAATGAAGACAGTAATCCTGTCTGGTAGGCACTGGGACAAACTAGCAGAGTATCTGAGTAAGGGTTAGAGAGACAGTGACCATCAAGTTCAGGGCTGGACAGGACTAGGACGGGTGCTACTAAGAGATGGGGGTTACCCAGGAGCTAGGCCATCAAAAGAATGGGGTCTCTAGGAGGCAGGACTCACCAAGGGGCTGAGGTCTCTAATGAGATGGGGCTCCCCAAAAGATGGGCCACCAAGGAGCAGGGGTCACCAAGGGGTAAAAGGTTACCAAGGTATAGGGACCTAGAATGGGTAGGAATCACCAAGAGAGGTACAAATTCCCAACCACAAGCTATAGGGAGAAGAGACAGGCACCTTCTGGGCTTGGAAACAGGGGCCTTCAAGGAGTCCCGAGTAGGCCTTAGGGGACAGTAGCAGTAGGGGTGGTAATAGGATTGGTGGTCAGATACAGTCTGCTAATCCCACAGTGACTTTGGCCTGGAGTCCTAAGAATCCAAGGCCCCAGCACTGTCAGCCCTGGGTTCTCTCACGTGGCTCTTTCCCTCCATCTGCCGTGCAGTCTGGGATGTCAAAGGTATCAGCCACATGGTGAGGTGGTGACTGACCTGCCTTCCACAAGGCAGAGTGACCAGGGCGTGGCAGCACAGACCCTGGCCAAGATAGCATACCCAATCTGAGAGGTGGGTGCTTCTAAAGGCTCCCCCTGCCTGCTGGCTAAGAGTCAGGTTCTAGATTCCCTGGGGTGAGTGAGGGCTATGTGCTGACTGTGGGGTCAAAGGTAGCAGAGACGTAACTAGAACCTTCTAGGACAGCCACCACCTTAAGCCTGGAGGACACAACAGATCACTGTCCCCTACAGTCACTTATCTTAGTCATAGGTCACAAAGGGCCAGGGCGTTCCCTGAAGTCAGCTCATGGTGCAGTAGCTACGCTGGCTTCTGTACACCAAAGCCTTTCTAGAAGCCTGGGAGGAGGATCGGCTCTTAGGGAGCGGTGCGAACACCACAGCTTACATGCTGTGCCGTGTCCATCCTATACCTTTGGCTTATGGAGGCTTGATGAGCTGGTGCCTGCTCCTGACTCCTATATGATGGCCACCACACATCCTTGCCCCAGTAAGACTCACTCTCATAGTCAAATCTAGACCTAAGACATGATATTCCTGAGCATCAGCAGAGGCAGCCGCACACAGCTTCACAATCAAGCTTGGTATGGGGAAGATATGGGTCAAAATACACCATGCTCTGAAGAGAAACCGGGATTGGTCACAGCCCCACCATCAGTAGGGTCCATGACAGCATGCACATCGGCAAGAACCTACCACTTCCTAGACAATGAACTGGGGTCATTGAGTGGTCAGAATGGCCCTGGTGAGACACTCACAGGATCCCTTCTGAGGTAGGGTACACTCAATTCTTTTAAATTTTACTTTTTGACTTGAGGGTTGAAAAGCCTTTCCAGTCAATTGCTCACCTCCATGTTCTGACAGGGGAAAGTGGGTGTGGAGGAACCCTGACCCCAACAGGGACCTACAGGCTCAGGGTGCTGGCCAATCACAGCTCCTCCCCTGCTGGTTCTGTGGATATGTCTAGCATGGATAACCATGTACAGGCTGGTTCACTCACAAGGTACTGCCGAGACTTGCTTAGCTCCAGGCTGTGGTGGTTCTGCCATGCAGAATGTGTGGAACATGTTACCTAATCCCCCTGAAGGCTGGTTGGCTGAGATTCTTGAGTTTGCACTGAGAACTGTCATGACCTTCATGGTCTTAAGGAAGGAACGCATCTGTGGGCTTGTTCAGTATCAGCACCTAGCTTCCGACACTAACCCTGGGCATGAACCTCTTACTGTACAATGCACAGTAAGAGGCCCAGGTTCCCCAGCTGGGCAGAGCTTATGCCGTGCTATGTCAGACAGCTCTGTTGTTGGAGTGAGGAGAGACCAACCTTAAGATGAACTCCTAGGCCAATTTAGTCATGCCTGGGGCTCGGCCTTCTTAGGTAGGCAGCTCCTAGCTCTCCTGGGTGAGCAGTAATGAAATACAAAGCCTGTGAGAACTTGCATCTCCACCTTCACCAGCCTAGCTTTATTCTGGGCTCCCTGGGGGCTTATCCTTCCTTTTCTGTGTTAAAGACAGACTGTGGAACTCAGCCCCACCCATAAGAGCCTTGCCATGTGGTCAGTTAGATGCCACCGTTCATAAGATCAGGACAAGTAATGGGGTTGCAACACATCCTAAGGCTGTCTCACCTAGGTCTTTGGAAATTTCAGTTGTGTAAGGAAGAGATGGTAGGTAGATACCAGGAACTCCTAGAATCTACACTGTCCCCTAAGACCCCACTAGCTCAGAGACTGTCCGTTGAGCTGTAAGGATAGCAGAGCTAGGACAGACAGACAGAAAAGAGGTGATGGAGTGATGACATTAAGCATGGAAAAGGACTACCCCAGGGGAAGACAATGGTCAGTGGGAGAGGCAAGAGCTGAAAGAGTCCTCTGCTCCTGTGGTTCTCTGTCCTGGGGGGTGGGGGGTGGGGCAGAATCGAACCCCTTAGAGCTTCTGATAGCAAGATACTCAAGAGAAGACAAGAGTGGTCTATACTGCCTGAGGGGCTCTCTGAGGAGGGCCTTGGGGCCTGCAGGTACACAGGTGGCATACCACTAGGAAGACATCTGCTCTATGGGGCTTCACACAGTGGTTCTGGCCTCAACCAGAGCTGTGCCTTCAGCCAGGAGCTTCTGCTGCTCATGTCTCAGAGTGCTTGGTGGGTCAAGAAGAGAGTTAAAGAGCTGTGGACAGTATGGAAGATGTACTGGCCCCATGTGGGATCCATGATGCACACACATACACACCACACACACAACACAATAACCCAACCCAACACACACCACAACACATACACCATACACAATACAACACACAACACCCACACAAACAATACAACACATAACACAACACACGCAACACAATATATATAAAACACACATAACACATAGACACAACACATACAGAAGAAAACACACACAATACAACACACACCATAATACACAACACACAACACCCACACGAACACAACACATACAGAAGGAAACACATACAATACAATACACACCATACTACACACACTACATACACAACACACAACACCCACACAAACACAACACACACAATTCAACAAACATACAACACAACACACAACATCCTTACTAACACAGCACATACTCACAACACAATATACAACACCCAAACAAACACAACACACACAACACCCCCACTAACACAACACACAACAACCACACAAGCAGAACACATACACACAACACACTCACAAGAAAACATGCACACCACACATAACCTATACATCACACACAACACATATACATACAACACAACACACAACACCCACACAAACACAACACATACATACAACATAACACACACATACCACACACATCACCCACACAAACAACACACACTCAACACACACTCCTTACAGGGGCAGGTCTCTGACAGTCTTGCCAAAAGCTGGATTGCTCACTGCTCCACGGCTGTGGTCTTTCAGCTGCTGTGTTTCAGCCACTCTCATAACAACGTAGCGCTGGGAGCCTGGAGGGACAGAATCAGTAGACAGCTATGGCTTCCAGAGGATGTCGCCATGGAGGTTGCCCCTACCCCACTCTTCCACTCCTCAGGACCTGGGAACAACGTATGTGGACGCTCATGCGGTATTACAGTCTAAAGCCTGAGGGTGTGGCCAGAAAAGGTGAAGTTATCATACGACAGAATTACAGACTTGAGAGCAGGGGCCATGTGGGCCCAGCAGGCATTAAAGTAGAGGGGTTGAGACACAGAAGGGGATAGCAGGCTGCTTGATCAGTTTTGCTCTCCACTTAGTGCTAAGACCGAGATCAAAGCCTACACTCTTCACTAGTTGAAAGGACAGGGAGAAGGGAACAGGACAGGAAAGGGTATCTCCTGCCTCCTGGATAGGACCTCTGTGCCAGGGCAGGGAACTCACCTGGTAGCTGCCGGGGATAGCCGAGGATGGGGATGGCAATGAGGAATGAAGCAATCCCGGCTCCCAGAAAGCCGATCCACCAGGCACCAACCCATAGTGGGCTGTCAGTGGTCAGCTCCGTCCTGTTGAAAGAAGCAATGGTCCTTGGATGACTGATCAGCCCCCTGTGTCATTTCCAGTACCTGCATGGGTTAGCCTGCTCATTCCCCTAGGACCTCTTCACAGAGGGCAACAGAGACTCTTGGGGCCACAGCCCTGTGTTCACCTCTTCTTCTGACTGGAGAAGTCTTCTAATGTGGCCATTCCCTGAGAGAGCAGCTCCTCACTCAGACCCTGACTGCCAGACATTGAGAAGCTGCAACTGGGCCTCAGACTAAGACCTTGGGGACAGGAGCTTCAAGTAACAGCTGGTATCCCTCCCCACACCAGCTGTCATCCTCAGGGCCACAGAGCTCAGGGGACAGAAGGCTCAGCTGGAGTTCACTGAGCTACTCACACAGGGACCATTAGGCGTCTAACTGCCATCTGCACAGGAGAGAGGGGGCTCTCAAACAGAACAGAAGTCATGGGAAGGTAGCCACTGACCAACGGGATTTCATACTTGGGAAGAAGAGGGTGTGGAGGGAGCAAGGGATGGGGGATGGTGGGATGGCAGGGCAATGGTCAGGAAGAAGAATGGAGGAAGGACTTTAGGCAGCAAGGCCAGGAGAGGAGGGCTTGTACACCCTTTGTTCTGGAACAGTAGGAAGCTTCCCCAGAGTCTAGATCATGCTCCCACCCCTGTGTGCATATTATCTTAGGACCCAGAACCCAAGGACCACAACAAATCCAGATGCAAAGACAGGAGCCTTGACCTACCTCAGGCTCTGCATAGAACACGCACCCTTGACCCCATAGTATCAACCCAGGGCTAGAGGCAGCAAGTGAGAGGGCAGAGCGCTAGAAACCTCGCCGGCGCCATCTGCAGAGAGAGTCCCAAGGTGGAGTGGTGCCCCAAACCCAGCACAGCCACCAGGAAAACTCAACCAGGAGAGCTGCCCTTCCACGGTAGGACACGGTAGAGCAAGGCTACCTGCACAGCCTTGCTGGGCAGTATCCAGCAAAGGCCACTCCAGCTCTGCTCACCCCACTCTCCCATTCATATTTACAAAAATTAGTATCACACACTAAAGATACAGATGTGTTGCCTATCACTTCAAGAGAAGAGCTTTAAAGACACACAGACAGGGCTTCAGAATCACGTGAACTTGAATCTGCACCCCTCCCCCCCATCTCTCATCTTACTCTGGTTCTGCTCTTGAAGCCACTCACAGACCCAGAGTCTCTCTGCACACCCCCAGTCCTGTATCCAAGACTAGCCCAGATTTTCCCTGTTCCGTCTTCATGTTGTATATTAGAACTATTCTTTGGGGCCCAGGGCATCCCAGGTACTGAGGCAGATGGGTGGGAATGTCCATTTACTCACCGTTGGCTCAGTTCTGTGTACACATTTAACATGGCTCCTCCAATCAGGTAGCCTGCCGCAGGTCCAAGGATGGCTGCTGTGTAGAAAATGGCTAGAAAGCAAAAGGAGTGTGCAGCCATCACAGGCCACTCAATGGGCCCTCCTAAGAGACGCCTCCACCATGTTCTTGTGCCTATAGCCCCATGGTAAATCACTTTAGGTTAGGTCAGAGTGCATCTGTGTAGCTTGTAACTGGCACCGACATCCAGACACATCAATGTTTAAAATGTCCCTCAAAATGCACTTTGGACATCATTTGCACTCGCTTGAAAAGCAGAGATCCTATGACTCTGTTTTGCACGGTGAGGGCAGTATCCATGGAGGAGGAACATGGAATGTAGGCATAAGTGAGCAAAGCAGGAGGCAAAGGCCATTGGAGGGACAGAGTGGGGCTTGTGCTGACTGCTGAGCTCCTTACTGCCCGTCCCAAGGCAGGAACCTGAGCTGAGAGGGTATAGGATCTGAGGCCACCTGGGTAGACCTTGCACTCAGGTACAAGGCATGCAGTTGTCTCAGAGATCACAGGCCACGATATAGAAGCTGTGAGCTGTTGTATGGCTTGACTCAAAGTCAGCATTCCTGACTTCTCACTATTTATTTCCTAGCTAGTGAGGCCAGGCAGAGAACACACAGAGCACACAAGGAGCCGGCCTCTATCCCCCCCCCACACACACACATACACACTTAACCTTTGCACAGGACTCTCTCCAAACTACAGAAAGGCTGGTTGCCAGCTAACCCTGCCCTAGCCCTGCCTGAGGACTTGTGGCCTCTGAGCCACATGAGCAGGGTCCCACCTAGTATGGGGCTGTGCTGAGATTGTTGGCCTGAACCCTTATGGGGCTTCTTAGGAAAGTTGACATCTACTCTTCTGTCTTTTGGTAAAAGCCCTTATGGTTGTAAGTGGTAACTTAGGGACACTTGGATCATATGACCAAGGGAGGGACATAAGATCACCCAGCCAGCTTCCCAGAATGCATCACCTTTATTCCATGTCACCAGCTAGTCCCTTCTGCCTGCCCACCCTGACTCTTTGGCAAATCCCACTCACCAATATAGATGGGAGAGTAGCTTGACTTGACGTTCTCATCCAGATATGTGACACCTAGTGTGTAGAGCGGTGTGGCGCCCACACCGTGCAGGAGCTGGCCCAGCATGAAGATCAGCCGGTAGTTGGACAGGCCTGAGGCACTGCCTTTACACTCCACGTGACTCTGATTAGTCAGGCATGTCCCAGTTCCCAGCCCCTCATCCATCTCTACCTCATAGCGGCCAGCGGTGAAATGGGGGAGTACAAAAACCAGGGAGCCGATTCCCAGGACCAGCACGCCCCAGCCCAGCCATCGGGGTTTGTGCCCGTTGCCCCCAAAGTAACTGACGAAGGTAAGGCATAGACAGGCAGCGATGTCATAGGAGCTGGCGATGAGCCCACTCTGGTAGCTGTGCAGATCGAAGCGACGTTCGATGGAGGTGATGACAGTATTGATGAAGCCATTCACTGTCATGCCCTGAAGGAAGGAGGCTGCACACAGGAAGAAGAGGAAGCCCTTGGGGGTGTTGAAGACCTGCAGGCACTTGGGCTTGAAGGCTTGCCA
The DNA here is from genome assembly GCA_019843965.1 of Rhynchomys soricoides. Taxonomy (NCBI): domain Eukaryota; kingdom Metazoa; phylum Chordata; class Mammalia; order Rodentia; family Muridae; genus Rhynchomys; species Rhynchomys soricoides. The sequence continues at coordinate 1,415,434 of JADRCH010000172.1, forward strand.
GCCGCACAGTGTGTTCTGTGGCCCTGAAGACACATACTGCACCTCACGGGCGGCCTGGCTACTCCGATTCTCAACCTGGGGCTCAAACAGGGGTTGGCTGGAGGAGCCCAGGGTGCTGTGGGCAGAGCGCAGGGAGGCTGGGAACGCTCTGCTGCTGGAGGGAGTGTCACACCCACTGTCTGTGGCTGAGGACATGCTGGGAAAGAGGTGCTTCGGGAGGGAGAGGAAATGCTTATCTCCCATTGCGTGCTGGGGCATCTCCAGCCTCGTGGGGAAGGCTTTAGCAGCAGAGCAGGTGAGGTACAGTAGAGGTGGCCGAGAGACTGTCTTGTCACTGGGTCTATCTGTGAACAGAGTTTCTCGTTAGTAAACCTTTACCTGTTCCCCAATCTGCCGAAATCCCTTCATGAACATTCAGCTCCTACTTTGTCGTTGGGATCAGCCTTCCCCGAGCCAGAGTGGCTGTTGGCCAACCCCTCACATCTTGCTCCCTGCCACAACCCTGCTGCCACTGGGTCACACGCAGCCTGGTCCTAGGGACTGGATTCCAGCAGACTCTGAAGGTGTGGCCACACCTGAAGACACCGAAGACAGAGTTACTGGATGGAGCCACCAAACAGTGAACAAAGCTAAGATATGGAGGGGCTCACAGGCACCCTGGGTTTCCATGACCTACACTCCATTTCCATGGCTTTGCCTTGCCTGCCTGGGCTGTCTTCTGCTGTTTGAACAGAAGCACTGAATGGCCAGCCAGCATTAATTCAGACCAGAACCACATGGCTGCTTCCAGAATCCATCCAGTACAATCCAGCCATCAAACATCTTCTGAAGGACCCCGTGATCCACCACCTAGCCCGCTCTCTTCCACTGTGTAAGCCCTAGAGATTGAACTCAGATGATCAGAAATGGTATCAAGTGCCTTCATGGGCTAAGTCACCTCCACCCTTTATTTATTTATTTTTTTTATCACAGGATCTCTCTAACTAGACCTGGAGCTCACTGATATGTCTAAGCAAGTCCTAGAGGTCTTTGCTTTGCCTGTTTCCCTTATTCTGAGATGACAGGCACTTGCCCCCATGAGTGTCCTCTTACATAGATAGTGGGGATCCAGCTCAGGTCTTTAAGCTTGGGCAGCAAGCTCTTCCCTGCCTGAGTCATATCCCCGGTCCCTAAGCAAGCACATTCAGTCCACTTTCTCAAACTGCAGTGGAACAGGACAGAGGAGGGGCAAAGAGAAACAGGGTAGGGCCAGATAGAAGGGTGAGAAGGGCCATACTGTGCGCCAGCCTTAGAACTTGGGTTGAAGCAGACAGCACTCTTTGAGCACAGGGAGAATCAGAAGGAAAAGACTCAAGGTCGCCAGAGTGCTGTTTGTTTTTGCCTTTAAATGCAGGCTTGCCTCTTGCCCACTGTGCTCGCTCGACCCTACCCCCGGACAACTGCTAGGGACCACAGAGGACCACGCAGGCAGATCAGGTATTCATAGGGTGTAATGCAATTCAGACAGCAGTTTTGTGATCAGCACCAGAAAGGAGGAAACAGAAGGATTTCTTCCCTGAAAACAAAAGCCACTACCTAAGAATTCTAGGTATGGGTGTCCACAGCAATGTCACCCTGGTGTCACCCGAGCTAAGAACACTGACAAATATTTGAAGCACAATCTAAAATTAGACCTATCAATACTCTACACTGAAATGAGCAATTTGAAATCCTACTGTAAATATTAGCCACTTGACTTCTGATATTTGCTGCCTTTCCATGGTAGGGTGGCAAAGCTGATTAGGTCTATGGCACTTACCTGTAATGCCAGCATGTGGAGAGACTGAGATAGAAGGATTACAAGTTCAAGACCAACCTAAGCTGGAGATGCTGACTCAAAAAAGATGGGGGGGGGTAAGGCTGTAGTGATGACTCAGCAGTTAAAACAGCAACTCCTAGAGGACCCAAGTTCTATTCCCAGCACCCGTAGGTGTCTTACAACTGCCTCTAACTTCAGCTCCAGGAGATCAAATGCCCTTCTCTGTCCTCTGTGGGCACCCCCCCACACACAGAAGGCATATACTCCACTCAGCCACATACAAAAAAATAAATGTTTGAGAATGGGGTTAGAGCTCAGCTGGTAGGGTTTGCCTTGCATGCAGCAGCACCTGAGTTCCGTGCCCTGGAACACATGGCTTTTCTGTTGTCGTTGATTTTGCTTTTTAAAGTTGGACTTCATGGTTCATGCTTACAACTCCAGCACTGAGAAGGTAGAGACAGGCTTATTACCTGAGGCTTACAGGCTAGCCAGCTTAGTCTACTTGCCAAGTTAATGAGAGACCCTACCTCAAAAAAAAAAAAAAAAAATCCAAGATGAGATGGTGCTTGCGACGGCTGAGGGTGCTCTCTGGTCTTCACATACGTGCACAGAATGTGTACCTGCACAAACTTGAGCAGTAATGCAAACATACACCTCACTATGGCCATGGATAAAACAACCTCATGCCACAAACACCAACTTTTGGGGCTCAGCTGTCATTCTGGTTTCAGCATGACAGTACTGCTGAGGTATGGCCAGATCACTAGCTTTTAAGTTTTTCCTAGGATCTGGTAGGTTGGTTCTGGAATGGCTAGAGTAGACCCCAGTGTTAAGCTACAGATGTCTAAGCATTTGTCACATGTCACCATGGGCATGTCAGTAAGGGGTGTCTGGATAAGACACCATGGAGTCTATAGGCACCAGGGGGGCAGAACACACAGAGCTGGGACTTGCTCATCCACTGCTGGCCTTTCACAGGACTCCCAACATCCTTGTTTGTGTGTGACCAAATGAGGGCTGCCTGGGTCTTCTGGACAAATACACCCACTGATTCAATTTATAGGAAGGCAGGTCCATTACTGTCTGGAGGGCCTGGCTGCGTGGAAGGGATCCTGGCTTCCCAGCTTACTGTCCTCAGGATCTTGGGACATCTCCACTTTCATAATCTCATGAGTCAGTTCCTGATAGTAAATCCCCGTAGATTTCTCATTGGCTTCCTTCGAGGTCACCCCATTCCTTTGACACTGATACAGTTCTACTATAGGTGGGATCTCTGCTAGGCACCAGGGTTCAGGGACCTGCCCCCAGGATACAGAAATCATTACCAGGATCCCACAGCCAGTACACCAGAGCAGTCCTTAAGAGTTCCTTGCCAGCCATGTGAGGCTACCATTCAGCAGAATACAGGCTCCAGGGGGCAAAACACACGGAGCTGGGACTTGCTTATCCACTGCTGACAAGGGGAGAGCCTTTCAAGGACTCCCAACATCCTCGGTGTGTGACCAAATGGAGGTTGCCTGGGTCTCCTGGACACATACACCCACTTATCTGATTTATAGGAAGGCAGGTCCATTCCTCTACTCATCTGGGCCCTGTACCCCTGACAGTATCTGAGGACCGAGACCTTCTTCCCATTGGGACTCCAGCCATTTGCCTTACCATCACCAGAAAGTGGCTGTTTTGTGTGAGGGACTACTTACTGGAGTGGTGTCTGCTTGTGTGCCAGCCCTGGCTCCTACACCCACTTCCACTTCTAGGAGCTGGGGAGTAGGGAGGAGCTGGGGAGTAGGGAGGAGCTGGGGAGTAGGGAGGAGCTGGGGAGTAGGGAGGAGCTGGGGAGTAGGGAAAAAAATATTTGAGGCCAGGAGAAGCTGGCACCAGACTTGGAGGGGTTTTCTCAGCCCGAGCAGGTGGGGAGGAGCAGGGTTATGGCTCTGTCACATAGCCTAAACTCTAAGGAGCCAAGCTTCCCTGTTCTGTGTCTCAGTCCACCAGGCTGGCTCCACCCAGACAGCCCAGCAGCCTAGCTCTGTGGGATTAGGCCAAGCTGATTAGCCCAGGATGATGAAGCCTTAGGGCCTCTGGTGGCTGACAATGGTCTCATCTGAGCAATGTGGAAAGGGCAGGTGTGTGCACAGGCGTGAGTAATGCACGTGAGCTATTTTAGGAGGCCATAGGTGACCAAGATTCCCTTACAAGTCCCCCACACTGTCTTCAGGGCTGCAATTGCAGCATTTAGCTGATGGTTTCTTTTAGTTCTAGAAGAATCCAGCTGTGGCTGCCTCCTCAGTCTCCCAGAAAGGTCAGTGGCCAGAGGCAGCCTGCCACAGCCTAATCAGTGAGAAAAGGTCTTGGGCCTCCGCATGGCTGCACACTCCTCCCTGCTTATTTCCTTATCCATCCATTTACTGAGCTTCCAGCTGGAGCAGTCCCTAAGGCCTCCGAAATTTGAAAGAAAGAATTTCAGAGTAGTCCTCTGCCCCAGATCCCTGCTACCTGGATCTCTGCAGGATGTTCCCAGGACATCATAAAGTCCTAATGGCGGGATGTCTAGCAGAAGTCTGTCCTCGTTTGGAGACAAGGACAAAATCCTAGAACCTCTTCAGACTTTGGCAACTAACAGACCACAGATTCATTCCTCTTCCCATCTCTCTACTCCTCCCCACTCCCAACTCCAAAACCCCTCAGCTCCAGCCGGAAAAAGGAGGCAAAAGAAATGGTCTGTTCTCTGCACCCAACTGCTTTGGGGCCACCAACAAACTATTCTCACTTCTTTCCTGGCACCCCTGATGACATACACGCCAGTCAGCAGCGACCCCAAGACCTTGGGACTCTCCTCTGACTCCTAATTCCTCCCAGATATCCCTCTCTTAAAGACAAGAGGAGTGGGTTCACTTCTTCAGGATCAGGTTCAGACAATGGGCACAGTGTATCGGCCAGCCACCAAAGCAGCTAGCACAACCCAGTTGGCACACCTGGTAGCCATGTTTGGCTGAAAGTATAGGAAACCTGCGGCTTTGCTCAGAAGCTGCCATGGACTAACTGTCAGGGAACTTGAGTAAGGGATGGCACCAGAAGGACGTGTCCCACACAGGTTTGCTGTCTCAACCAGGCAAATTTGTTCCCATTCTGTCTGTATCTGGGGACCTGGAGATCCAGGGACACATAGAAGGTTCTGCCATGTACCACGCTCTGTAGGGGAATGGGAAGCCTTGCTAGTCAAGGTGTATTTGAGAAGCAGAGGGCCAGACAGAGGTTCTCTCCAAGCCAGGCAGGAGGCAAGTCACAGGCCTCTCTGATCTTCAGTTTCCCTCCTGCAATGTGTCATGAGGTATAGACTCAGTCCTCTACACAATGTTCCCACTAAGCCTCATGGGAAACAGACCTGCAGTACTGGGTAACCTCAACCTCTGAATCATGGCACTCCTGGACTTCAAGAAGGTCCCCATACCTCATTTGATGTCCCTCAGCTCATCTGACAGTTGGGGATAAAAGTAACTTGCTTTGTCCCTGCTCATCGCTGACTGTTGATATGATGGTTCTTGCTATAGCTCTTCTACATTCTGGGGGACAGTGAAGGATTCTGGTGACAGACAACCTTCATGATTTTCAGGGTCTTCTTAGGTTCAGAAGGAAGCAGCTCTAGCTAGATAAGAGACCTGCCTGGCATAACCAGGCCACTGCCCCCAGGTGGCCTCTTAGGGTGTGAAAATACCTGCAGAGTATCCTGGCCAATAGGATCCCAAGTGCAAAATTGGAGGGTCCTAAGTAGGTATAGATGGAGTGGAGAGGACCATACTCAGATAGTCCTGCGTGTTCTCTGTGACTTGGGTCTGAGGGGCAATGTCTGAGGCAGGCCCCAAAGCTTGTAGGTTTAAAAGTTACAAGGCAAAGTCTGGACATATGAAAGGGGGGCTTTCTAGCACTTGGGTGGGGGAGAGGAAAGGGCATATTGGAGGTCCCTCAGCTCCCGGAGTTTTGGGTATCTCATGCCAAGGGAAGCCCAGACAATGGCTGCAAGCTCACTTTACCCACAGCCCCTAGTTTCTGAGCCGCAAGTGAGCAGCTTTTTAAAAAGCCAGTGGTTTGAGAAAGCACCACCCTCATCTACAGAAATGGTCCAGAATTCTTATTCTTTTTTGTTTGTTTTTTTTACTCTCAAGATGGGGGTCTTGCTATGTAGCTCTGGCTGTCCTGGAACTCACCATATAGACCAGGCTGGCCTTGAACTCAAGAGCTCAGGTTGCCTCTGCCTCCTGAGTGCTGGGATTAAAGGCATGAGCCATCACACCCAGCTGATTCTAATTCTTTGTAATGCTAACAAGAATGAGGTCACAATAGCTGTCCACAGGGAAAGGGATGCTGGGGGAAACCAGAGAACCTCCACCTGAGAGCAGCAGATTTGGAGGATGATCCCAGACCAGCTGCTGCCTCTTCAGTGACCCACAACAGGACACAACCCAGGCACAGCATGCTGGCCCATTTCCTCCACTCTCTGCTGCAAGGCTTCCAGGCAGAATTATGGCTACCAGACACATGGGACACAATCCCAGAGTGCCTGTCCAGTTACTCTCAGTGGTTGAGAACTAGAGTTGTGCCTCTCTGTCTTTCTAGTTCATCAAGACTACGCTAAAGTCAGACTTCCACCCAGAATCCCAGAACAAGGACTGTAGTGGGGTTCCAAGGATTGGCCCATGATCTCTCTCAGTGACCATGGGGATCAAGAAGAAAGCACCCAGTGCTTCACGGGGCATTGAGTGTATCTCAAGAGGAAGCAGAGATGTCTAAGAGCATCAGACTCGGCACTGACCCTTCTGTGTCTCAAATGCTTCATCCTGCAGTGGACCCACGGGTTGGGAACTCAACCTGTTCCACTTTAGGGGATCGCAATGGTATGAATTCACACATCACAACAGCACCCACCTGGGAAGTAGGTTAAGTCAGAAGACTTCTGTAACAGAGAGAGAATTACGACAACAGACCCCGACCGTCAGTGAACTGAGAAAATCTGGGTGTCTGGAAGCAAAGCATAGAGTCCAAACTGCTGCAAACCGGTTATTGGGAATCAGTAGCTCTCCTACTGGGCCCATTTACAAAGTCTTCATCCTGCCTGCCCTGCCCTGCGCCTCTCTTAGCCCAGTCACGAGCCTCTTTCTTGCCTGACTGGCCCCTCTGCAGTATTTGGGGAAGGTTCTGGTTGGGACTTGTCCAGCACCTGCTTTGGGGACCACACCCAGTGAGCTGCAATTAGATCATCCAGGAAGAATTTTTCCAGGTAGTACCTGTTGGTCTTTCCTAGTGGGCAGGCAAGGCAAGTCTTTCACCTCATCACAGTATGAGGACAGCCAACAGGTACCTTTGGCCACCGGCATAGTCCTGTCCTGGTAACTGCTAGTTCTCTGACCTGGTTTTTCTCTTTTCTTGATGTGAGAATGGCTGGCAAACGATACAAACCTCCGGTCTCCCGTGTCATTTCTAGGCAAGCCAAACACCCTGGTGCCCCAGGCTGCTCCTCTGAGCCTGGGGACTTTAAAATGCTGCCTGGGATTGCTCTTGTCCAAAGCCCTCTCCAGCCAGCAAATGCCAGGCTCAGCAAAGAACGCCTGCTGTCCCCATTACCACAGCTAAGATTTATAAATAATTCGGCTAAACACCAGGTGTTCTCTCCCCTGCCGTCCACCTGCCCCAAGCTGCCTTAACAACAGCTGACTAGACAGCTACCACTGCCCTGAAGTAGGGATGGAGGGCTGGTTCCATCACAAATAGGCAGTTTCAACGCTTCGGGACAGAAACACCCCAAGGCTGGAGGAGGCCAGCAATCCTCATTCGGCTAAACTCAAGCCACTGTGCCTGGGGCCCCAAGCTACAGGGTGCAACTGTGTGTCTCCATCTCGTTTTTCCTACAGATGCTAACCTCGCCCGTGAAGGAGGTACCCTACCTAGGGTTCACGGGTTTGGGGCGGCCCGAACCCTCGTTGACGAACACCTGCGTCCGGGGGCGCTCGAGAGCTGCGTAAGGGTACCGGGCCTCAGGGACCAGGGCATCTGCGCTCCTAGTAGGGACAAAGCCCGCCACTCAACTTCCGTGCTCCACGTTTTCCTTGCTCTTAGCAACAGCCACCGCAGCCACTGGATCTGTCCCTGACCAGACCTGCAGAGGCTCGCACCTGCGTATACTCGCAGACCTTTAACCTGGGCCGACAGCTCTAGCGGTACCCCCTCACGCTCTCCTGCGCCCCAGCCCTCTCCCATCTTCCCAGTCGCTCTGGCGCAGCGGCTCTGCCTCCCTCCCGCCCCCTTCTGCAGACTTGCAGCTTCCCTCATGTGCAGCTGGTAGTGAGGAAGGGTAAATTCTGCATCCGGCTCCCTTGGTCCCACCCTGTCCCCGCAGAGGGGTCCGGGATGTGCCGCCAGACATCGCACCCCCGGCGCTGCCGCGCTTTAGTCCAGCCTCCGCAAACACCTGCCGCGCTCCTGACGTCAGCAGGTCGGAGTCTGGCAAACGTAGGAGGCATTTCGTACGGCGCTAGACCCTGTCCCCATCCCGGTCCGAGTCCCCAAAGCAGTTCAGGTCCCAGAGCACTCACCTTCCCGCGAACCCGGCCGCCGCGCTGCGTCCTGCGCTCTAGCCTTTGCGCGCAGCCCACTCGCGCTTCATTCATCGCCCAAGCCTCTCCCGCAGGGATGGGGTAGTGGCCTCACCACGGCCACCAATGGAAGCGAGGTTCGGGCGGGCCCGGGCCGGAGGTGACAGTAGCGGGAACGCGTCGGGGCGGGGCCGAGAGGAGGGGCGGGACCTGAGCTGGGCAGGGACAACACAGAGGGCGGGACCTAGCCTGTGCTTTGCACGCGGTGATTTCTTTCTGCTAGGGGCGCTCTGGAGGTTGCAGGCTAGGAAAGGCGGCGCCAGGCTAGGAAATTATGGCTCCGGACTCACTGCGCCGTAGGTGCCACCTGCTCCGGGGTTCGCGCTCAAGCGTGGAACCGAGGCGTTGGAGGGCGCGCGTGGCGATCTCCTCAGGCGTGGAGGCTGCAGCCCGGCAAAGGGAGCTCTCCACTCTCTGCCCAGGTCAACCAATGCACACTCTTTCTGTGGGTTCAGTGCAATGAGGCGCTGGACCGAACTACACCCTCACTGGGGGAGCCCACAGGGTTCCAGCCCCGGGGCTTTTTGACCTGAGATGGAGAGAGAATATACCAGTCACCTTCAGACTGAGGCTTCTCTGCTGTGCGACCTTGAACAAATTTCTGAACCCCTCTGGGCCATCTGTAAAACTAAGATAATTAGTGTGATGGCTCATGCTTGTAAGCCTGTATGTACTCAGGAGGCTGGAGCAGAAGAAGGCTCCCAGTTTCATAGTTCTAGGCCAGCCAGGGCAAAAACAAAACAAAAACCAAAAAACAAAACAAAACAAAAAACCGGGTCTCAGAACATCAAGCAAACAACCATTTAAAAAAAAAAAAATCCAAACACATCACAAAGGAAGTGGAAAATAGTAGCTGGTCTGAGTTTGGCCAACTAACAGCTGACAGTCCCTGGCCATTAATATCATACCATTGACATCATATCAACAGCCAGTGGCAGAAACTCTCCACAGATGTCTTCCTTTTGGGTGTATTACATTTAATTGAAAAGACATGTGAGCCAGGTGTGACGATGTTCACCGATAATCCTATACCTGGGGCCGATGCAAGCGGATCTCTAGTGGGAGGGCCAGACTGGGCTACCTAATAAAATCCTGTCTGAATTTTAAAAATAAAAACAAAACAAAACCAACAGCAAAACAAAAGAAACAAACTAACCTTCCCCTCCTCCCCAAGGCATCATGAGTTCATAATCTGGACAGAGGAAGTGAAGGCAGAAGGAATCAGAGTTTGTGACCAATTTGGGCTACACAGCATGACTCTCTTCAAAAATAAAGTTAGTGTGTTGATCCTGCTGTCAGCTTATGGGGACATGACTAGACAGCCCCAGGGTCCATGCAGCCTTGGGAACTAAGGCAAACCTCTTCCTTTCTGTGTAGAGAAGGGACTGGCTGCTGAGTTTAGTTCTTCATAATAACTTGTTATTTATGAGCATGTCTCCCTGGAGTGGCTGTGCTCGGTACCTACTCACGGTTTGTCCTGGGAACCTCTGGTGATGACTCCAGGGTCCAGGGTTTACATGTCAACATGTGAGTCTCTGCTCCAGAAAGCTGAGTTTCAGTTCAGGTGTTGTTGACCTCCATATCTAATCCTGCCTCTGGTCAGAGAAGATATCTGGGAAAAATAAGCAGCCAGGCACCATGGGGAGCACTCTCTCCTTCTCCCCCCCCCCTCTCCCCACCTCCCTCAGGTACATGAACCTGGCTCAGATATGAAGCCAGAGAGAGCAGGCTGAACATGCATTTGAGAGGTTGTGAGTCCTCCACTTCAGGATGTGTAAGCAGAACTTGCCTGCTTCTAAAGGGGACTCATGGAAGTTCTCCAAATGTCAGGAGCAGGCTTGGACACTGTGCATCCAAAACTTAATTTTGGGTACATCTCTGAAACCAATATTGGTACAATATTTTTCCTTTAAACATCTGGTGTGTTTTATGAAAAGGGTAAGTTTGTTTTAAAGAAGATAAACAGTGTTGATTACTACAGAGAGGTCACCACAAAAATAGATAAAAGGTAACACAGTGATATTAAGTTCTAGACAAATAGTGCTGTTTGCTGCAGGGCCTGAACTTTAAGCCAGTCTCAGGCTCAAACAGAAATTAGACTTCTTTGTCAGACACCATCTAAAGATGATTCTAGAGTAAACATCCAGGTATTAATGCAAGACACAAGCTCTGTCCTGCCCATAGAAGCTAAGTCACATACCCAGGCCCTCTGGGGATCTCACGGTACCTGTGTGTCTGAAGACCCTCATTTTCTCAGGCTGTGCCTGGCTCCTCAGGGTTCTTGGTGTTTCCTGTGACTAAAGACTAGGAAGTCCCAGAGATTGATCAGATTGAGATCTCTATCCAGTGTATATCAAGGTTCCTGTCACCAGCAGAGAAAGAATAAAGACACCAGACTAAATAAGGAGCAGGGAGAAAGTTTATTGCAGAGAGAATTCATGTTTCTTGAGTAGCATGCATCAGCCAGAAGCCTAGAGTAATGTAAACGTAATGGGGGAGGGGAGATTACTCATGAGTTAAAGTGGTGGGTGATATGGGAAATTCCATAAATGAGTTGAAATTTCCCCTTTCTTGTCCTTGTGTGGGGTTTTGAATGTGGTGTCAGATACATAATGAGAATGAGCATTTGTGCCAAACGATGTCGAAGGCAGTTAGCATTCACCGACATCACCTCTCAGTCAGCTGTGTTGGGCTTTGACTGTCTGAAATGGCAGCTGGCCTTCTGCTTGTGATATAGCTGGCATCTCGGGGAGCTGTCTGTGCCTTTCTAACCTTTCACAAAAGGGACAGAGATGTGGAGCTCAGGGTCCAGTGGCAATCTCCTTTCAAATGGCTGCTTCCCCCTTCATCCTGCCAGGGAGGAATTGGGAGGTCCAGGGCAGAGCCCCAACAAGGTCAACCCCAGGGTACCGAAGCAGCCTGGAACAAGAACTGTCTGATTATGAGCCCTGGAACATTCTGCTCTCAATAAGTTCTATCCCAGCGGGGTTTTTGGAAAGGAAATAACCAAGAGGAAAATAATCCAAGTAACCCAAGTCCTGCTGGGCACCCATGGTCCCAGAGTGGGGCATCGATGTATTCTGGGGAGATGGTGCTCCGGGAAGCTCCGAACAGATGTTTATGCTTTTGTGATCAATCGCTGTCACCTGTCACAGTATTGGGAAGGACCCTGAAATGATGAAATGTAAATTCCATTGTGCTTGCCCTTTTCTCCTGGTGTTGCTGTTGCCAGTGTCAGGCAATTGATCTCCAGATTAGAAAGAGAAAGGACAGGGCAAGGGAGGGTCGGATTGCTGAGAGAATGCTTTTCCAGGGCACAGGCAGGATGGTGGCCAACCTCAAAGGCCTAGGTCAGAACTAGGTCTGCCCCTGGTACTTTGACAGGCGTGAGCGATTTCCCCCTACCCCCAGTGTTCACTGAGGTGCCTGCTTTGGTGGACTTTGTGTGTGTGTGTGTGTGTGTGTGTGTGTGTGTGTGTGTTAGCTGGAATGCTCCAGTTCTTCCTTTTCTGGTTTATAAAAGGACCGTGAAAACCTAGTGACAATTGACCCATGCCTAGGAAATGACACACTGGTAGCCAAGCTGTAGGCTGTGACATGCCCTGGAGTCTCTGTTAAATGTCTAAAGTTAAGGCTTCTAAACTGCTTGGGGTAGTGCACACCTGCAATCCCAACACTTGGGAGTCTGAAGCAGGAGGTTTGCCATGAGTTCAAAGTCAGCCTGGGTTACAGTGTGACATCTTGTCCCAAAGAAGCAAAATAAATAAATGAATAGAGTTAATACTTGATTGTTTTTGGTTTTGGCTGTTTTCTGGCTTTTTGTTAGGTTTGTTTGCTTTCTGAGACAGGCACCCCCAATCTTGCTCTAAAGCTGAGGGTAAACTTGAATTCATGATCCTCTGGCCTCCCAGACACTGGGATTATACTGTAGCACCAGATCCAACTACAGGGCTCCACACAAAATTTTGAACAAGAAAGTAGATCTTGCGGAAGGTTGAAGAAGGGGACCACGGTCACAGGTGAAACCTAGCCTGTGGGTTGTTTAGAGCCAAGTGTGTGGGAGCACACCTTGCTGTAGTTGATAAGGAGCTGTGCTCAGTAAGGAGATAGTAGAATGGTGCAGTCCTGAGGTGGCCATGCCAGAGAAGAGACTTGAAGGGTTGGAGTAGTCTTAGGGAAAACCCAGCCCAGAGTTGTCCAAACATCTAGGATGGTGACACCAGGTAATTAAGACTGGTGTGAGGGACATCTGTGGGTGACATGAAGGCCTTTGGTGGCAAAATTCCATAGATGGTAAAAGTATTGTCTGCCCTCAAAACTCTAACTCCATCCTGGAGCACTAATGGAGTGTGGCGTGGGCTAAAAGCTCTGCCTTCCAGCCATGGCCTCAGACACTGCATTGGCATTCCCAAGCCTTGGTTTCGGTTCTTTTCACAGGGCCTCATGCCAGGCACACAGCAAGCTGTCTGTGTGAGCTGTCATCTTCCCATTTTCTTTCTTGGCTACTCTGTGAACTGAGACATTGTCTTGCTGGGAGTCTCACCACTTCTGTACAAATGCCGTTGACTAGTCTGGCTGACAGTGACAGGCAGTCGTGAGCAGCCCACTCCTGGCAACAGATCCCCCACTGTCCCTGTTCTGTGTCTCCTGGACAGAGATGACCAAGAGGCAAGCTTCTATTCCATCTTTGTTTCAGAGGCTCAGTGCTGCATGAAGAAGCTTCAAGGAGCTCAGAGCTGGCACACTGGAGCTGCCCTTCCTTCCAAAGACTTGTGACACCATTGAGTCTTGCTCTAGGGTAGATGTGCAGATAAAATACTACTCAGATAGTGTTTCATGAAACAGATTCCAGGCTACTGGGATGGTAATGGAAGCCTTGGCCAGGAGAACATGTGCAAGCATAGAGTCAGCTTCTTCCACCAAGTAGCCAGGAGCCAGTACCCACCTAGGCATATGGTACTGTGCTCTAGTACCCACCTAGGTATATGGTACTGTGCTCTAATACCTACCTAAGCAAATGGTGCTGTGCTTAACACCTACCTAGGCAAATGGTACTTTGCTCCAGTATCTACCTAGGCATATGGTATTGTGCTTAGTACCTACCTAGGCATATGGTACTGTGCTCTAGTACTCACCTTGGCATATGGTACTGTGCTCTAATACCCACCTAGGCATGTGCTTTGCTCTGATGTAAGGCCTCAGGAAAGATCCAAGTTTGATACACACACATGAAGGATTTGACCTGAGTGTTGTGGTTCATGTCTATAATCTTAGCCCTGGGAAGAGTGAGGCAGGAGAATTGCAGTGAGTTCAAGGCTAGCCTGGGTTACAGTATGAGACCCTATCTCACCACCACCCACAAATAACAAAGTAGCTCAGTGATGATGATGATGAGACTGAGGGAGCCCCCACTTTCCTATCTGGACGGACAGGACTCCCAGTGATCACATGGGATACCCTGAACTTCACAGTAAGGGGGAGGTCGTGCCACAGTGGTGGCTGCAGAACAGTTCCAGTCCCTGAACCTTAAAAGCCATGCTCCAGCGGAATCTCAGTGCTGATCCACTTGTGTGGTCTTCTGCATAGCTTTCAAAGAAGCAAGTGTCCTTGCCAGCTGGAGGCATTCAGAACTGTCTGAGCCTGCCCAGCTCCTGCCCTGCCTATCTAGGGTAGAGGTGGGCGAGAACCTACGTGGTGGGGACCTCGAATTTAGTGAGTGATTACCTTAGCTTCCAAATGTGTGTGCTGTTGACAGGTCTTGTCAGGCCTTCCTTGGCTGGCAAAGTGGCTTGCTTCCCCAGCCCACCTACCTGCACCAGCCTTGTGACAGGTGAGGTTAAAGAGCATTGGGGTGCTTTTATGTTAAAAACATCAACTATAAATACTCCTCAAGTTATTGCAATTACTTGTGGCTATTTAGTCATTTCCTCATGGGTCACTTTGCTGGGGTCTGAGCAAATGTCAGCAGGCAGGTCTTTGTCTTGTCTTCAAGGCTCTTGCCATGGCATCTTACCCTTTCAGGGTAGGTGGCATTTTCCCCTCTCAGGGTAAGCCCCAGAGGTGCCAGAAGATGGTGACAGTGCCATTACTCTTCCAGCCCCTCACTGCTCAAGACCTCTCCTTGTATAAAAGAGGAATGGAGACTTATACTGTCCTTCAGAGGTTACCTAGCTCTGTGAAGGACTTCCTGACAGTATGCACTGCTCCCTAGCTGTGTGCAGAGATCTCTACTACATACAGCACCCCCTGGCTGTGTACAGAGTCAGTCAGCCTTGCAAACCATCTCAGCTTGAGACAGGTGACTGGCAATCCTGCTGACATCTGAGATTCCTTCTTCACAAGTGTGTGCTGTGCCTAAGATCCAGGGACCCTGCAGGAAGCCAGGACCAGCTTGTGCCAACTTAATCTGAGCTAGAAGATGCTGCCCCAAGGGTTAACTGTCAGAGATAACAAACATCTCTAGGAATTGTTTCAGAGGCAGTGCTGTGTGGTTGGCACCCTGTGAGATCAGATCCTTTCTGTGAGAGATTCTTTAGCCTGAGAAGAAATGGATCTGGCTAAACAAGAGGCTAGATGTTCCAAAATGGAATGAAGAGTCGGCTCAATTTCCTGTCAAGAAGGCCTGCCACAGGAAGGAGAGTGACTCCTGGCTTTGCCAGGGCTGCAGAGCTGCAGGATAGATTCAGATCTGAGGGTCATGACTGGGCCTTCTCTGGGCATCCAATATGGCCAGTGTCTGCCTTTCTTCTCCCTTGTCCCAGGCCTGGCACCACCACTCACCATGCCACCATGCCCCACACCCTAGAAATGCTCTCTTCAGTCTTCTGCATGCTCTTGGTGGTCCGGCTGTGTTGGAGAGCTTGTTTTAGCCTGGGCACTTCAGGAACTGGGGTTATCACCTTTACCTCTAAGCAGACCTCTGTCCTTGCCCCTTAAGACACAACATCATCACCCATCCCCCACTCCCCAGTTCTCCTCAAACTCCCCTCCCCTTTCTAAAACACTACAACCTTTCCTGGTTACCCAGCTTCCCTTTGCCTCCACCCTCTAGGTGCCCAGTACGGCAACATCTCTGGAACTTCCTCTTACAGCCTCTGGGGCAGGTGCTGCTATGGCGAGCCCATAACAGTCTCTTTTCTATCCATGTGACCAGCAGGGACTGTTTCACAACCTCATCTACATAGACATCTGTGTCTGCTACAAGGGTCACAGGTCTCAGCTCTACCCCAAACCACACCGCAGTCCAATTATTCCTCCTCAGCGCTCTCTCTCTCTCTCTCTCTCTCTCTCTCTCTCTCTCTCTCTCTCTTTCTCGCTTAGGTGTACCTCAGTTCTCCATCCAGCCTGCATGAATCTGGAGATCACTTCCTGCAGCTTCTACAGGACTCTCTGTTCTCCACCTCCACACTGAAGTCGCAGCCCAGAGTCTGTGCCAGACCATCCTAGCCAATCTCCTGACCTCATCTATCTGCTCAGAGCCTACTATACAGACTGGCTGGGCAGTAGCTATCCTTGAGTGAAAGAATGAAGTCTGTACCCTCCCCTTTCTCCTCCTTTTTCTTCTCTCTCTCTCTCTCTCTCTCTCTCTCTCTCTCTCTCTCCCCCCCCCCCTCATGCTAATGCTTATACTGAGGGCTTCTTGAGAGCCAGGTAAGTATTGTACCACTGAGCCACACAACCCTTTAGTTTCTGAAATTTTTATTTTGATATAGGATCTGGCTCCATTTCCCAGGCTAACTTTGAAGCTGTTATGTAGCCCAGGCTGGCCTTGAACTTTTTAAATAATTTATTATTTTTAATTTGTGTACATTGCTGTTTTGACTGCATGCTTGTCCATGTGAGAATGTTGGATCCCCTGGAGGAAGAGTTACAGACAATTGTGAACTGCCATCTGGGTGCTGGGAATTGAATTTAGGTGCAGCCAGTGCTCTTAACTGCTAAGCCATCTCTCCAGCCCCTGGCTTTAAACTTCTGACTCAACCTCACGCACGAGTAGCTGGAAGGACAAACCTCTGCACAGGCCCTGCTAAGGACTACACTTAAAACCCAAGATGAAGTGGCCTCCTGCTCTGTCGGTCACTGGCACACCCACCTTGTGCTTCTGCCCGGTGTCTGCACACATCTTCTTAAGGTTGTTCTGCTCACCTAGCCCAAGCCCAGCCAGGGGCTCTCAGCTTCTCCTGATCATTCGTTGCTCCTACTCAAAGATCTGCGTGTCTTTTGTGTGTCAGCTGCATAGAGTTGTCTGCCTCAGGAGCTGATGCAGACTTACCTGTGAGGCATGAGTTGAAGCTCACAATATTAACACCTTGAGTTTAATCAGTAATCACCTACACTTGGGTGATCAACAGGAGCTTGTGCCCTATGGCACTACCTCAGCTCACTGTGGTACCTCACTACACTCCAGTGCCTTCTCCAGGGTGCCAGACAGATCGCCAGAAGACCCCAGACCTCTCCAAGAGATTCTCTCTTCTGAGCCCCATTCCCAATCTGTCTCACCCTTCTGCTGGCTGGGCCCTGAGCTTCCTCCCACCCCCAGGCTGCCGGCAGCGGGCCCCTGTGGCTCTCTCCCTCTTCTCCTCCGTGCATCTGCCTCTGCCTCTGCCAGTGTCTTTCATTTCTCTCCATTTCTGCCTCCTGTTTTTATCCCAGAAATATTATTTATTGCAATGGTCCCATTATAGCATGGCTTGTGGTGTGTAACAGGAACGTGTGGGTGTTTTCCTAGTTCCTATATTTTCCTCTGGTCTGAGCTGTGACACCATGCTTAGGTCACGATGACAGGCAGGCTGTTCCCCTGTAGGCTTGGACATATTTCTACATCTCTCTCTGCTCATCATCATGCTATCATGGAAGGCTGCGACCCTGTGTAAACATGAAGCTCGGGCTGATCTCTCAATCAGTGTAAGACAATACCTGCTAGAGTGCTGTTAGCCTGGGGCAGAGGCTGCAGAAGGAGCCAGTATAGGACACGTCAACAAAGGTGGGTAGGAATTGCCTCCATGGCCTTTTGGGGGAATAACCTGGCATTGTCTATGACAAGGGGCTTCACACAGTGCCCAGGTCCAGCAGCCACACATTGGCTGGGCTATTGCCACCATAACCACCTCTCAAGGCTGCTCAGTGAGAGTCAGACTCCAGCCATGACCCAGTCTTCTGGGGCAAGCCCCTATCATCAACCCTTGGGAGGGAGCATCCCCCCCATCATCAGCTTCCCGGATGGGGGCTTCTCTAGCCCCAGGTCCCCAGTGCCTCCTACCTGCCCTAATCTGTGCCCCACTCCTCTTCTGCCAGCAAGGGTCTTGCTCCTCCCTGTCTGTTCGCAGCCTATCTCATCCTCCATGGCTGTAACCCTCACGATGTTCCTACAAGCTCCCCTCAGGCTTCTCCAAAGCTGGCCCAGCCCTACATTCCCAAGAAGAAACTGCCTTCTTTCCCGGAACCTCAGACCTGAAGTTCCCTCCTCAGCCCTTTCCACTGAGGGTGGAGCCACCTCTGGGCAGGTGGTCCTGGGTAGTTTGTGAAAGCTGGCTGAGAAAGCCATAGGGAACAACCAATTATCAGCATCCCTCCATGGCCTCTGCTTCAGCTCCTGCCTCCAGGTTCCTTCTTTGAGTTCCTGCCCTCCACTCCCCTCAGTGATACACTGTTACCAGAGAGTTGTAGATGGAACAAACCCTTTCTTCCTCAAGCTGGTTTCTGTTGTGATGTTTTATCACAGCGTAGAAGAATAAATAAGACAGAATAGTCCTGCATGGACCTCTGTCTCTGGGATGCCTTGGGGTTTTCCATATTGAATCTGGAAAAAGTATGAGCCTTTGACCTTCCAGGTATTTCCTTCTTTAAAACGAAATAGTAAAATAAAACTTACAAACACTGTGTGCACTGACAGTGAAGAACTTAGCGTTTTGATACATGGATAACCCGTGAGAGGATTAAGCAAGAAGCTCCACAGATCTGTGAATCACTTGATCTGTGTGTCTCTTAGCAGTGTGCAGTTCATGCTGCACTGTTACCAAGGACCTGGCCACGGAAGCATCAGGCTCAGAAATGTTCCCCATCTTTTAACTGAAACGTGTACCCTTCCAACATCCTCCGGTACTCCACCCTCCTGACTCTGCAAACAACCACATTAGGACTTTGCCTTTAATAGATTCTGAGATAAATGAAATCATTCAGCATTTATCACCCTGCATCTGGCTATTTCCACTTGCCTAATGTCCTCCATGAAGTGAAGTCACTATGCAATGGCAGGATTTCCTCCTTTCAGGATAAATGCTATTCCATTGTTTTGTCTACCTGCCCCCTCCACTCCCCCGGTCATCTGTTGTTGGATTCCATTACTTGGCTACTGAGAATACCTTGACTATAAGCATGAGAGGGCAGAGGTCTCTGGTTTTATTTCCTCCCTACATGAGCGCAGGAGCCACATAGTAGTTAACTGGCTGTAGTTGGGTTTTTTCTGTTTCTTCTGAGGAACTTACATAAACATTTCCATAAAGGCTGTAGGAATTTGCATCCAGCCATGATACAAGATACAAGCGTTCTCTTTTGTCTGTGTCCTTGCCAACACTTGTTTTCTGTATCTTTTCATTGTTAGCACCCTAGCAGGTGTGGGCAAGTTGCCAGTTTGGGTTTGCATTTCCTTGGTGAGTCTTTTAACATTTCCCCCGCTGCCCGGCCAGCCGTGTTTTCTTCTGGGAACTGTCCACGGAGGTCCTTCCCCATTCTCACTTGGGGTTGTTTGTTTCACTGCTGGGGCTTTGCTCGACCTCCTTGCTATGCCAGATAGCAGCTTGTCAGCATAGTTCCCAGATTTTTCCTCCTGGTCCCAGCAGGTTGTTCCTTCGCTCTGTTGATAGATTCCTTTCCGATGTGGGAGCCTTTTAACTTGGTGCAGCCTCCTTTCTCTCCTTTTGGGTTTGCTGCTTGTGCATTCAGGCTTACGTTCCTGAGGCTTCCTTGGAAATACACTTGTGGCGCTGCGGACTGCCGGTGGGGGTGTAAAGAGGACAGCTGCTGTGAATGCGGCACGGTAGTTCCTCAAATTAAAAATAGAATTTCTGTACCCTCCATCGATTCCACTTGGGGCATATGGCAGAAAACACTGGAGACGGCAACATGCAAGAAGATTTGCACAATCCTATTTTTAGCAAGTGAAGAGACAACAATTTCTCAGTGGATACATAGATGAATAAGCCAATTTGCCTGCCCGTGTAACAGGCCGTTACTCAGCCTTACAAAGAAGGATCCTGACCTAATCAGAATGGGGATGAAATGTGAAGATTCTATTTTTAATTTTTTTATATTCATCATTATAATTGGTGTGTGCCATAGCACATATGCCTTGCTGCAGATGTGGAAGTCAGAGGATAGTTTTTCTTTTCTCCTTCTGCTGTGGGATCCAGGGATCAGACTCAGGCTATTAGGTTTGCCCAGAAGCCATCTCGCTGGCCCTCGGGGGTCCAGTCATAAGAGAACCATTGTCATGTGATCCCAGTCACTGGAAGTCTCTGAGTGTGAGAATTCTGTGACTTTAAGGTTGATTTTGAAGAAATGAATACAGCAGACATTGTGACCATTGTAGGTCGGGGTGGTGTGACCAGTCACTACCAGCCGAGGATCTGACTTAGCAGACCCGTGATTGGTTACTAACTCTGAGCCATACCCACCGTGCTTCATTAGGCGACTGTCTCAACTCCTCACATTTATAGAGCTTTGTGAGAATCAAATGAGACAACACATGGAAAGGCTTTGTCACCACTAGCTTCAGAGCCAACTGGTATGCTGCCACAGTGTGTGTCATTCAAGAGACATTGCTCCTTGCTGTGGGCTGATCCTAGGTTCTTGGAATGCGTGTCTCCCACAGAGCTCAGGCAGATGGAAGCCGAGGACCAACTCAAGGCGATGATGATAAGGCTACATTGCAAAATACAGCACAGGACAGGTGCGGGCTCCTTGAGCACGGTTGGATAGCCGAGGTATGCGCTGGGATAGCAAGCTGCGGCAAAGCAGTGGCAGGAGCCACCGGAAGTGAGGCCCGCAGTGCCTGGATGGGCCCCTGGCCTTAGATTCTGTAAATAGCGCTCACCTATGCTTGGCGCTTGGCCTTGACTGGCTGAGAAATTGGAGCTGGGGTATTCTGACAGGTGGGGTTCTGGACAGCAGGTTTCATGCTTGGCTGAGAAGAGTGAGAGCTGCTGCCCCAGCCTGGTTAACTCGGCTGTTGGTGACCAATGACTCACAGCTAGTCGTAATAAAACATGGAAATGGAAAAACCCCAAAAGGGTTCATAAACATTTCCCTTATAAACTTCATTAACCGTGTTTCTAAACGACCTGAAAAGTCTTAGTTACCTTGTGGTGAGGGGGTGAGGGGAGAAAGGTGTCTCTCCTTCCTGGGCGCGTTCAGACCATGAACTTGGGGAGCTGAAGTCTGTTTCTACTGAACTGAGATCCGCTCTTGCTTTGCAGGAAAAAAAATGAGGTGATGATGGTGATAGTGAGGATGGTGATGCTGATGATTAATGGTGGTGACAATAATAATGGTGACAGGTCACAAGAAATGAGAAGGCAGTAGTGAATCCAAGGTTGTGCCCAGGATTCACTTTTGGATCACAAGTGGTGGGTGAAGCCAAGAGCATCATAGATCCTCTCAGATGCCTACTGGGCACCAGAAGTAGGAGTGGATCAGCAGTTGGATTCGGCCTGACTGAGGCCTGTCTCCAGGACTCTCAGGAAGGGAGAAGACTTGAGTAGCTTCCTGCCCGATGCCAGCTCTAGGGCTGGGGAGGGCCAGCTAGGAACTGGGAGCAGTAAGAACTGGTGGGGTCTGGTGCATGGCAGGACTGACTGGGAGGATGGCCAAGGACCTGAAGCTGAGGGTCTCAACCCCACTTTATTCTGAAGTCTGGAGAGGCTGTGAAAGTCCTGTCCTCCAAGCTCGTCTTCCTACCCGTGAAGCAGCAGAGCT
This sequence comes from Rhynchomys soricoides, assembly GCA_019843965.1. NCBI lineage: Eukaryota > Metazoa > Chordata > Mammalia > Rodentia > Muridae > Rhynchomys > Rhynchomys soricoides. Next base: position 1,436,851 of record JADRCH010000172.1, read on the forward strand.
AAATAAAGCCCAACAAAGCACACACATCCAGTTAGACCGTGGCGGGGCTGCTCACCTGCCTTCCCTCCCCTCTCAGTCCACATCCGGTGCTTCAGGATCCCTACTGAGAGCTGAAGGCTTGGGGATCCGAGGCCATGAAGTGAAGGGTGTTCGGAGGGCTCAGCTGCAGTGGGGTGGGGGGCTACCCTGGGCCTGCATCCTGTTCTCCCTCAGATCCCTCGCTCTGAGCTGACTAGCTCAGTTCTGTCTTGTGACTCCGGGTCAGATTGTCAGGTGACATTGTGTCAAGAACTCTCATGTCTCTGAGACCCATCTTCTTGTACCTGCTGCTTCATAGTCCAGCCCAGATGCCCTACTATGTGCTATATGTACAATGCCTTGTCAGGGTTGGGCATAGTTAGCATCTCCTGCTTGCTCTCCCCCATACCCCATGGTCTCCCCACACTGATCAGCCCTAGTGAGGAGCTAGGTCCAGCAGTTGCTTTCTGGCCTTTTGAAATATGGTCTACCCTGGAGTCTGTTCCTCAGCGAAGGTTGTTGTGGTTTGGTTGGACAGTGGATAAAGAATGTTTGGAATTTCATCCTGAGGAACGACGTGGATTTCCTATGAAGGAAAACATCGAAGGCCCCAAGGAGACTGACCTGGGTCACTGTCACTCATGCATCCCCAGATCGTGGTCCACCTTACCTCGCTGGCTCAGCTGCTCATGGTTCACAGTCAGAGAGAGAGAGAGAGAGAGAGAGAGAGAGAGAGAGAGCGAGCGCTCAGTGAGTCTGGAATTACATGAACTCTCCCCTCCTTCTGAGGAGGCAGAGGCAGCCTCCACCTGACCATTCCAGAAGAAATTGCAAGCCCACCTGCCTGCTGCCCTCAGGCTGGGGTCACAGTGTGTTTGAGTTTTTCATCAGCTCCATCAGCGTCCCCCTTCTGCAGAAGCCAGGGGACAGCCTTCTTGCCTGTCTAGACACCAGGGTTGTTCTGCTCTCTCAGGCACCCGTTTGGCATGGTCTTCTCTTCCCGGGGTAATGATAGTGTTGTCCGTGGGTTGGCCACTTCTCTTTTCTGATAGCGACAAATCTGAATAGTCCTAGAGACCTTCTCCTAAAACTGTCCTGACACAGAATTGACTTGCAGTTGCTGAGAAGATGTACTAGGTTCTTGGTGTTTCTAGCCCCTGGGAGGAAGAGAATCAGCGCTGACCAATGACTAACCTTGGTTAGTAGGGGCCCAAGTCACAACCTTTATCCCCGTGGGCATGGTCTGAGTGCTGAGTTGTTGCTATCTGAGCAGATGGACTCTACACTGATCTGCAGGGTCCTGCCAGACCTCAGGCACACCACTCTCTGCTCCTTGCCATTGATTTGTGGCCACACAGGCCTCCAGCCATGAAATCTTGCCACTTGTACCCCAAGAAGGCATTCAGGTCCAGCAAAAGATTCAGCTTTTTGGCTTTGGTTTGGTCAGGCTCTGTTTGAGGCATGCCATGTGCCACAGTGTATTCCACTGGGGTCTGGATTCCTGAGGCCTGGGCTGAAAGGAGCCATCATCAGACACACAGCCTCAGATGTTCACATCTGTCTCCTCTGTGCCTCTGGGACCAGGTATGGCTCTCCTGCAGGCATCTGTCCCACAGGTGTGCAGGGCCATGAGTCTTTGCCCCAGTGGGCCTCCTTCCTCCAGAACTTTCTCTATCCTGTCAGGGCTGCACACATGTGCCCAGACCTGTACCTAGAGGGGGAAAAAAGCAGATCCAGCATTCCACCTGCCTTGGCTCTCAGAGTTTGGCCTTGCTCCATGCCCACCCAGCACTGAAACTTCCGTCACTCTGAGAGAGCACTTATTTATTTTGAGACAGAGTCTCATGCTGGCCTTGAATTCCCTAGGTAGCTTGGGATGACCCAGAACTCCTGATCTTGCTGTCTCTACCTGTGCTAGTTCTGGGACCATGGCTGGGATGGGGGTGGCTTCTGATTGGACAGAAATAGTTCTTCGTGTGCGGTCAGCGGCTATATAAGGTGCTTCCCCCCACTTGAGAGGAAAGTTTCAACTCTGGAAAATTACATCCAGGAAACTAGGGAAGTTTCTGCCCTGGGGATGTTTGAGATCAGTTTCCTGGGTTGGTCTCAGCCTACAAGGAGAATGCCTGGTCCAGTGACTTTTACTACAATCACTACTGGGGGCCTCTGGCAGTGAGGAATATGTGTGCCAGGCTGTCCTGGTTACACAAGTTATGGTCAGGGTACATGGCACTCGGTGACAATGTCAGGAGCAGACTCCAAGCAGTGCATCTATAGAGCACACCAACTCCATCTAGAAAACAGCCTAGTCCAGTCTGCCTAGGTGGCAGCAAATTCTGACCCCCACCTTGGGTAAATTCCTTTCAAAGTGCCTGGCAATCTGGTAACTGGGAAGGAGGGTTAAGTACCAGCTAAGTCATTAAAGCCTGAGACATAATTGGCCAACCTTCCTGCTGGTGCAAGTCTGGAGGTCTGAGGGTCGGGGTCAGGGCACAGGCCCAAACACACCCATGTCTAGCTTGCCAGTGCTAAGTGGACACCCTGTATCCCCACCCCCCCCCCACCACCCCCCCACCCCCAGCACACAATTGCCCAGCATGATGGTAAAGCCATTATTGGCTCTTCTTTTTTGAGACAGAGTCTCAGGTGGACAAAACCTCTTGTCAACCCTCCTGCCTCAGTCTTCTGAGTGTTGGGATTGTAATGGAGTCACTATGGAAAGCTCATTTAGAGTCTACAGCCCTTGAGTCTTCCACTCAAGTCTTCTCCTCTCTGCTCATCTCTGATTGGAGGAAAAACTGACTCTCCTCTAGTTCCTTCTTGTGGGTAGGGCCTGACACACGTGTCCCCCACCAGCATACATGGGTTTGCTCCTTTTCTTTTCTTTTCTTTTCTCTTCTCTTCTTTTCTTTTCTTTTCTTATTCGAATGAAAGGGTGGCCTAGAAGACCTTCACATAGCCAGAAAGCAAATTCCACAGACTGGTACTTGAGACTCAGGATTTCAGCCCAAAGAAAGAGAGGTCCCTACCCACCTGTCTTGGGACCTGCTCTCTCACTGCCACCACACTGTCCTGGAGTTCTATGAGGAACTACAAGCAGTAGCTGAGGCCACCAACAGATTCAAGGAGTTTGCTGGCAGCTGGAGGCAGGCAGACCTGGGTGTGGGGATTCCAGACTGTTGAGCCCAGTCAGCACGCTTGTCCTATGAGGCCTTGGTAGTCTCCAGTCCTCAGAGGTCTCCTGCTTGGGGTTAGCACCTTGTCTCAGCGGTTCTCAGTGAACCCAGAAGCTTTGGGTTTCTTCCTTTTTTCTGGTGTTTCTCTGACTCCATCTACATGCTGTGGCTGCAGTGGAGCCGGACAGAGTCCTTTGTGGAGACTAGACACTAGCAGATAAGACTGGACAATCAAAGACCATGGCAGTATGTCATAGATATGACCTAAGATATTGTGTATTCAAAAATGACAGAGAGCCACAGGCATGGGTCACACTGATTAGAGCGAGATCCTGTTGCCTAACAACAGTAAAACATTTTTTAAATAAACCAGTCACGATCTACTTCTGCACTAGGTGTGTGGGTCTATTTGTGTGTGCATTCTTGTGTAAGAAGATATACATGTGCAAATGTTTGTGGCAGCAGGAGGTCAACCTTGGGTGTCATTCCTCAGGTGCTATCCTCCTTGGATTTTTGAGACAGTCTCTTTCTTGCCTGGAGCACACCAAGCAAGCTAGGCTGACTGCCTAGCAAGCTCCAAGGTCTACGGTCTCTGCTTCTGAAGTGCTAGGATTACAAACTTGAGCCACTGTGCCTGCTTCCTCCTGACCCCACCTTTAACGTGAGTTCTGTGAAGTTAACTTGTGTCCTGTGCTTGCAGGTACTCCATTGACTGAGCTGTGTCCATAGCCTGTTCGAGCGTGCTTTGTTGGGTAAATTTTGTGAATTCTAAGTCCAGTCCAGATCTCTTTTTTAAAATTTCACTACATCTATCTGTCTGTCTGTCTGTCCATCTGTCCATCCATCTATCTTGTGTGAGGCTTGTGCATGTCACAGTATACACATGGATGCCAGAGGGAAAGCTGTGGGAGTTGGTTCTCTTCTTCCACTGTGTGGGTCTAAGGGATTGAACTCAGGTGGCCAGGCTTGGTAGCAATTGCCTTAACCCCCTGAGCAATCTTGCGGGTTCTCAAGTCCAGTATTTCTGATTAAAAGCTCAGTATTTGAATTGACACAGGCAGTGGATGTAAAATACAAACATTTGAAGATGTAGAAGCTAAAGGGAGTAGAGTATCTGTCGTTCCTTCCCCTGCTTCCTTATTGACGTGGTAGTTTGATGATTCTGTTAGATTTCAATTAAAGATATCAAGATTAACTTCACACCAGGCTGGGCACAGGCTTAGAATCCCAACTACCTGGTAGGCAGAGGGGTTGTGAGCTAAACACCAGGCTGGGCCACCTAGTGAGTCTCTGACTCTGAATTAAAAGTAAAAGGAAGGCTGGGGATGTAGCTCAAAATGGAGCACTTGCCTGAGACCCAGGGATCGAGCTTGGATGACACACACAGAGTCAGACTTCATGAGCCTCAGTCTTTTTAGTGTGTTGCCTGAGCACAGACCATCACATGTGTGCTCCCATGTTGCTTTCACTGCTTGGCAGAACTACTTACACTCAACGTGTAAGGTCTGTGGGTTCCCCTGGTGGGACGGTCTCACTACACATAGCAACTAGGCATGGTGTTTGTCACCATAGGGAGAGGCAAAAGTTCCTGTGGCTATGGGTATGGAGGAGCTTGCCCAGGATGGTGCTCAGGAGGTTAATTTTGTACCAGAAAGCTTCAGACCAACTACGTATGATGTCTGGAGACAGTGTGGACAGCCCTGACTCTGCTCAGCAACCAGGAGCCCCGGGGAAAGGTGGGCCTCTGTATAGAAAGAAATAAGACCCCGTTTTATATTCTCCAGCTGTACCACCAGCTGAAGCCTGGAAAAATTTCTGGGTCCCACAGTCAGCCCATGGGTCCGTGGGTCAGTGTCAGGGGTGGCTGTGGTTAGGATATGGGGAGCTTCCAAAGGAACAGGATGTGGAGTCCTGAGGAGTCAGTCTATGCAAGTTTCTGAGATCAAAGTGTGGGCTCTTAGGGCCAAGGAATGGGAATCTCTGGGCTAGGGTGTAGGCGTGGGGGCCTTGAGCAGAAAGTGCTCTCTATGGAAAATGACCCCTAACATCCCACCTGAGGCATCTGGGATTCCCCCACCCTCTGTTAAGGTAGCAGTGTTCTCCACTCTGACTGCTCTTGGCTGGCTGTAGTTCAAACTTCTACACGATGGCAGGATTACTCAGAGCCTGGCCCTGCTCAGGATAATTGTTTGAAGGTCACCGTGATCTGTCATGAAAGTCACAGAGGAAGCACTTAGAAAACTGTCATTCTGGTCTTGAATGACACTTCCTGCCATCTGGGTGCACTGGGCATTTCCCCAGGTTCATCATGGTAGCTGGGGTAGCTATGGGAATTCTGTGAAGACCAAAGCTGGACCTGGGTTCTGATGGGGAGGGGGAAGGAGACACAGGTCTCATGTTTACATATGCAACCCTTCTCCCCCTGCCCCCATTTTCTAGGCTATGGTGAAAGAGCTGCCGTCTCAGAATCTTGTGGTGAAGCTCAGTGTGGGTTCCCACAGGAAGCTGGGGGGAGTGTTGAGCAGGGGCCCAAGGGCCCAAATGCCACAGTGGAAAAGTTCTCTGATAAGGCAAAGAACACACCCCTTCCTCCTGTTCCTGCATTGGAGGTCTGGTCATCTCAAGCAATGAGGATGTGGCTAAGCCACATGAGAGACAGATATGCCTGTGGAAAATTCCAGGTCCCGGGAGAAACACTTGGTTTTCTGGTCCTAGGAGTCTCCGAACCCCCGGTCTCATGTTCCTCTCCGCATCTCTGTTCTTGCTTCTTGCTGGCACAATCATGTGGATGAGCCAGGCTTTGCAGGCCACGAAGCCACAACAGGGGACCCTGTAGGGGACAGTAGATCCCTATGGAAGAAATGATTCCACACCAGGAATGTGTTTCGAACACACTATAGCAGAAAAGATGCAAGGGATCATCTACAAAGTCCTCACAAATAGACAGACTTGAGAGCCTGGAGTTGACCAGTGTCTGGGTCCAGGAGGAAACCCTGAGCCCTTGTGTGTGGTATTCACCAGTTCTTGCTTTAGCGTGTTCTGGAAACATTTAAACACCCACACATGGAACACACACAGGCCATCACCAGTCTCTGCAGGTCCCACCCCCAGCCCACCCAGGTTACTTGGGGCCAAATCTTGAGTTCCTATGACCTCATCCATTCCCACTGCCTGGCTGAGCGGCTCTTTGCATGCTTAAAACATAAACACACTTCTGCTAAGACGCCCACCAAGAACAGCTCACAAAACACACAGGTGGCTTCCCAAGGCCACGAGACTGGTGATGTACATCTAAACCAGATCAAAGCTTGGAATGTGGTTTTGGGTTAAGGAAGCTGAGCCCTGCCCTAACCCTACGCTCATACAGACAACTTTCCACTACTGTGGGCACCACAGTCCTGCGTCTTCAGATCTCCCCAGATCGGCCACTGAACAGCTTTGCTGTTTCAGTGTCACAAATGAAAGGGACAAAAATTTTGCCACTTTACTACCTGGTGCGGGGGACGGAGCCCAGGCCCTCTTCCACGCCAGACGCACTGCCTCCAGCCAAGGTTCAACATTTATTCCTCTGTTTTGCTGCTGCTGGGCTTTTTATTTGGTCTGCATTTGTTTTGAAACAGTTTCATTTAGTCTAGGCTGGCCTTGAACTTGCCACATAGCTGAGGATGACATCAAAACCCGGGTCCCACCACCATACCTTGCCCAAGGGACTATTTTAAAGTATAGAATTCAGGGGCTGGGAAAATATCTCAGTAGGTAACGCACTTGCCATACAAATGTGAGGTCCTGAGTTCTGCCCTCCAGCACATGTAAATGGCAAGCCGTCATGGTGACCCACCTGAAATCCCATGCACTCAGGAGACAGAAACAGGAGATCCCAGAGTAAGCTAACTAGCTGGACTAGAGACCATGCCTCCATGGAGAAAGGAGAGAACTGAGAAAAACAACCTCGGGCCTACCCTTGTATCTGAATACATGTATAGCTGCCCCACTCCCACACACGGAGCATGAAGGTCAGAGGACAACTTCTGGTGTGGCAACGAGCACACTTCCGGGCTGAGCTCTCTCCTGGCCCCTGTCCAGAGAATTTCATAAGGTAATGGTCCAACTGCTTGAGGCCTCCTTGTCATGACTCCTTCATACGCATGTGTTGGCACTCCTGACTATGACAGGAAGACTGGCCATTGTATGCATGATGGGGAACTTAGGAGCAGGGCCCATCTGATCACCTTATGTGCTGTGACATCACTGTTCATTGATCCAGAGGCCCTCGGTGCTGGGCAGCAAATTCTTATCCTAGCCCACCCTTTCCCATGAGACATTTCTCTTACTCCTTGGTTACACAGAGACACTGTGTGTGTGTGTGTGTGTGTGTGTGTGTGTGTGTGTGTATGTGTGTGTTGCTCCTCTTGCCTCTTGTTCACTTCAAAACCCAGGAGTTGCCTCCTGGTGTTTTAGGTGGTGACCAGTTAGCATATCTGAATATCTTGGTGCTTTTTAGGAATCCAGAATGTGGGTATCTCAGTGACTGATACTCTTATCAGTTCTTCTGTGGACCCAGGCTGAGCTTCCTGATCAGAGGGCTGCCTGCCCTACACCTGGCATCTTAGGTGCTCTGTTATGCCAGGATGGGCTTCCATGTGACCTTGGGCAGGACCTTGCACTTACTGTCCCTTCTCCCATCTTGTGTCCCTCTGTCCCCCCATATTGGTTCACCCCAGCCTGTGCCGGTGACTTCTGCAGGAGCTACAAACATCCAATGTACCTCTGACAGCAAGAGGAAGAACAAAGGGAAACACTCGAGTGGCCTGGCCTGCTCCCACTTCACTCTCTCTAGCCTTCCCTTCTGTGAACAAGGGGCTCTGTCTGGGCCCCTTTGGTCCTCACAGCATGCATTTCTGTTGTCTAGGAAGAAGGAAAAGCAAAATCAGACATGGACTGTGTCTACACAGGGCACCTTTCAGGCTGGGGCATGAGTAAGCGTCACGGGCTGATCCGGGCAGGGAGGTCTGGAGTAGATCCCCAGCTGAAGCAGGCAGCTTGGGTTCCACAGAGTTGGCTGCAAAGCCACCAAAGGAGATCCTGCTGAGGCCCAATTCCAAGAAACTTCTTCCCTGTATCCTGGTTCAGCTGGGATCCAGTAAGACAGGACCTATCCCCCAGAATGGTAGTAGAAGCTGGTTTTTAGGGATATACTAAAGAAACTTTCCAGCCTGGGATGTGGCTCAGTGATAGTGCACTTGGTTCACAGGCCTAAGCCTTGGGATCTAGCCCCAGAACCATAAGAGAAAAAACAATTTTAACTAAATCTCATGAATTCTGTGCACTGGGAGGCCATATGGGGCTCACATTACCACCAGACACCCAGGGTTGAGGTAAAACAGCTGGCTATGTTTAGTCCTGAACCCTGTGGTGCCCCAGTCAGACTATCTTCCGGCCCAGGTTTGCTTTGATAGTATGAAAGCCTGGTGGCCAGTAGGAGTAGGTGCATAACACTTCCCTTCCCAGAATACAGGATCCTCAGAACTCTGGTGCTTCTGGGAGGCCAGGGGCGGAGGTGGGGTGGCAAGGTAAGTGTGTACCAAGTGGCAGCTCCAGAACTAAGCTGGGTACATGATGAATCCTGACTTTTGGGAGTGCATTGGTTGGCAACACCTGGAGATCCCATGCCTCTCTTAGTAGCTACCCAGTCAGGGGTGTTAACCAGGGCTTATGACCTGGAACCCTCAAATTAAAACCAGGCTTGTTTACATAGGAGGGACTGGTAGCCATGTGTAGTACTAGCCCCATGCTCTAAGGTGATGGTGGGAATCCATATGGGCCGTGTCCTGATCAAGCTGAGGCTCAGGGCTCCACAAAGCCTAAAGTGAACTTCATGGAGATGAGCCCCACCATCCATAAGGTCACAATGGACCCTAAAACCTGCATGTTTTATATATCACCTGGTCTTAATGGTAAGGACTCCAGAGGCAGTTCTAAACATCTTCGAGGGGGCAGGGCACGCTGGGTCTGTGCTGCTGGCTCAGCACCTAGAACATGGCCCCTAAGTGCAGCAGCCCCAGGGCTAGCTTCGTCCTTGGCTTTTTTGCCATTGTCGGCCTCGCTTCTCCTCAGTCCTGTCACAGACCCCAGAGTGTCAGTCCAACACCCACAAAGATGTCTGCTTCTCAAAGCCTCAGTTTCTCCAACTAGAAAATAATATTGCCTGTAGACTGCTCTAGTTTCCGTTCCCAGTTCTGGGCCCAAAAGTTTCCCCCAAATCTCTCCTTAATGCCTCAGAGCAGGGCCTTCCTTTTACGACCTGGTGAAGCCCTTGAGGCTCCTGAAGGCGCTCTGTCTGCAACCCCTCAGGCTGCTTTCCTCACTAGTCTCTCCTTGTAGTACCCATCTCAGCCAGGAGAGGGCGGAAGTGTCTCAGCTGAGCCCAGGCACCAGGCCTTGCTGGAGGGAGCCAATGTGGGTGTCTACACTGGGTGGATCTCCTGGGGCACCTGGCAGAAGCCTTTCCAGGATTCTTCTTGAAGCTTTCATCTCCAGGAGAAGTCTTATATTACCTGTGGCCCTCAGGATCCTCACTGGGCATCCTAAACAGAGGGAGGATAAAATAGATGGATTAGGTAGAAGTCTCAGAATGCCAGGAAGACAGAGAGACAGACAGACAGACAGACAGACAGACAGACAAAGACAGAGGCAGACAGAGACAGAGAGATAGAGAGAGATAGAGGCAGGCAGAGACAAACAGATGAGAGACAGAGACAGACAGACAGACAGACAAAGACAGAGGCAGACAGAGACAGAGAGAGATAGAGGCAGACAGAGACAAACAGACAGACAGACAGACAGACAGAGACACACACACACACAAAGAGAGAGAGACAGAGACAGAGACAGACAGACAGACAGACAAAGACAGAGGCAGACAGAGAGATAGAGAGAGATAGAGGCAGACAGAGACAAACAGACAGACAGACAGACAGAGACACACACACACAAAGAGAGAGAGAGACAGACAGACAGACAGACAAAGACAGAGGCAGACAGAGAGATAGAGAGAGATAGAGGCAGACAGAGACAAACAGACAGACAGACAGACAGACAGAGACACACACACACACAAAGAGAGAGAGAGAGAGAGAGAGAGAGAGAGAGAGAGGCTCCAGCCTAGCGCAGACATGTCAAGACCTTGGTACACCAGCTGGTGAGGCCCCAAAGTGTCAGTAAGTCTAGTGTACTGCAGAAGTCTCAGA
>JADRCH010000172.1:1456422-1479493 GCA_019843965.1 Rhynchomys soricoides
ACATACATACACACATATACACACATACACACACATACACACACAAACACATACACACACATACACACACATACACACATATACACACACACATACACACAATCACACACATACCCACACAAACACACATGCAATCACATACACACATACATACAATACACATACATACACATACACGCACATACACATATACACTCACATACACGTACACACCCCAGTCCTTTTATATCTGCTTCTAGGAGCCGAGGAGGTGGGGCTTGAATTTCCAGAATGATTACGGAGACCATAACCAGACATCCTGGAGACAGAACTACTTTCTCACTGAATTGAATCTTGCTGGGTCTTCCAAAAAGTTAACCCATCATGAAAGAAACAGACACTTCGTGCTTGGAACTCATACACACAAACCACTTGGGCTGGCCCTCCCCTTTAATATGATAAGGTTGGAACCAGAGTCCTGCTTACACCATATTGACCCTGCTCACTTTATTTGGCTTTTGAAATTTTCAGCCTGCTGGCCAAACCTGGAGGCTCAGCTGGAAAGGGAAATCCTTCTGTTGCATTAATTCCAAGGTCCTGGTAAAAATCTTATAGCCTACCTCAAAGTCTCTAGCCCATCTCCCCAGCTGCTGCTGTACCTGTTACCTACAGCCTCTGTTCCTTCTGTAGACTGAGTAGAAATTCACTTCACTACCTTTTCAAAGAACCAGATCTTAAGCAAACTGATTTCCTCTATGGTTCTCTGATTTCTAGCTCACTGTTCATTACTATTTCCTACTTTCTGCTCACACTGAATTTTTCTTACCAGTCTCTGCTTACTCCTGGTTTATTGATCTATGATTACCTGTTTATTTAGTTGGTTTTTGGGACCAGGCCTCATGTAGTCTAGGTTGGCCTTGGATTTGATATGCAGCTGGGAATAATTTGACGTTGACTCCCCTTCCCAAGAACTGGGATTACAGGGGTACACCGCTACCCTGGCCCTGTGATCTTTAACTTTCCTTAGTTAAAGAATTAATACTTTATTAGCTTACCACTAAATTCAGTGTATTTAAGTGCCCATTTGTCTGTGCACCACACACTGTAATTTTCATCCGTACCATCTGTATTAACCTTGCATTTCTGATACTTTAATATCTGAGGCCTTGCTAACCCTGAGGGACAGCCTCTTCCAGTGCTGGTCAATTTCTACAGGCATCAGAGGGCTCACTGTGTGTTCTTACCCCTTCTCAGGCCACTTACTTTGGGCCATGGCTGCCCAGCTGCCCTACTCTCCCAGGCCAGGAATCCACACCAGGCTGGCAGGCATCATGCAAAGCGACTGGTCCTGAAGTGTTAGCTCTGCCTACTCCTGCAGACATCATGGGAAAGGCTCTGCTGGAGTCCCCTCACTGCTCCTAACCTCCGACTGACCAGGGGCTTCTCCTATGGACCCCCCTCCACCTGGAAGTAACAAACTTTTAGTCCTTTTGGGGGGATGGAGGGATCTTGCTATATAGCCGAGGCTATCCTTGACATCCCTGTGCAAAGAGTTAGCCTCAGACTCCTCTTCTACCTGCTTCAGATGCAAAATTCAGGGGGTCACAGGTGTGTATGGCCACATGCAGCTAGTGAAGTGGGGTTTCTTGGGCCATGTTTTGTCATAGTTTGAGTCCACCGTGTGGGAAGCCATGCATTAAACAGATACACTCCCTCAAAAGGAGATTTTCTGGGGGAGTCATTCCCAGCCAGGTGGCACACAGCAGTTAGGCACTGGCACTGAACCCCACTGAAGATGTGCTATTTGAGCCAGGCCTGGTGGCACATGCCTTTAATCCCAGCACTCAGGAGTTCAAGGCCAGCCTGGTTTACATAGTGACTTCCAGGACAGTTTGGGATAAGTATGTGGAGAGGCCCTGTCTCAAGGAACAAAAACAAAAACAAAAAACCCAACAACAACAAATAAAAAGTGTTCCTCGTACTGTCTGCTGAGCTGGCGTCTCACCTGTAGAAGGTTGGATGTGGAAAATCGTAGAAGTCCTAACCACTCATGTCACTAGCGGAAACCTGAGATTCAGGCACCCCCACTCTGGGTGTCAGGGTTCCAAGTTGAAGGAAACTAAGATGCGGGGGAATGGGGGACACCCAGAATTAGTAGACATTTCCATGGCTTCTTCCAGCTTCTTTCTCACTGAGGGTCACAGGCTCTGCAAGGGCACAGCTCAGAGCAAACCCCTCACACGTGCCGAATGTTTCAGGAGCAACACGGGGGGGGGGGGGGGAGAAGACTTGCGATTGGGAATTTGTCACCTTGAAGTAAAGCTATAAGAGGTCCTTCATGGCACACTCAGTGTCCAGTCTTTCCACCTGGACCTATGAAGCCTACCTAGCTCCCTTAACACCACAAGGGGATCCTGGGTTCTTATGAGTGGCTGGCTGTGGCAGCTTCCTACAGGATCTGCCAGCTCTGAAGTCCTGCAGCAATAGGGACCTCAGACACTCAGAGCCTATGTTCCGCAGGGATTGGAATTTGAGAGACATATTTGTGGAGGTCTCAAGGACAAAGGTTGAGGAAGCAAATGAAAAGTACATGAGACACACTTTAGGATTCCAAAGAATTTGTGTTCCCCTCCTTCCACAGAGTCACCCCCAGTCAATGCTTGCGAACACTGGAAGACATGGGTCTTCCAGTCCCACTGTCATCCCACTGTTCCCATAGCCCCCGAGGGAACTGTGGGAGACCCCGTTTTGTTTGATGCTTCAGAACATTTTCTTCTAGAGAACTCATGTCAGGTAGAAAGATAGACTGGACTGGGGGAACATAAGACCTGGTCACTTCTCCTCCACACAGTGCCCAGCCAGAATGGTAGTATGCTTTGTCCTAGGGAAGGGAACCCTGTCTAGACGCACATGTCATGTAACCAGTATCACAAAGGTCTCAGAAAGTGCCAGGCATGTGAATGGGAAGGGTCTGGGAGGCCAGACGGGGCTCTTCCTGTTCATTGGCCCAGCCAATCCCTCAGTGTTGTAGGCCTGGATTTCCTCAATCCATGCCTTGCTTGCCCTTGGCCTGGTCTGGCACCTGTGGCTCCCCTTCTGTCTGAGTATATCTGCTGAATTATTCAGTAGGCCATATTAGAGCCTCCTGGCAGGATGAGGCAGGGTGAGCATGCTCCTGGCCTGTGTCCCATCCCTCCTGCTGTGACTTGGTCATCTTTGGCTTTGCTGGGAGATAGCCACTAATGGAATTACAGCCAGAGCCTCCTGCAGGGCTTTGGCAGCCCCATCCTCCTACAGGTGGCTCTGTACCTGGCCCTGCAGGGTTCTGACCTGTGCCTCACCTGCTGCCTTGAACTCTGGGGCTGAGGCTCAGTGCCACGAGCCCTGCATATATGCACACTCAGGCTCCACCCAGTCACCATGCCAACCCCCACCTACATCAAGCAAGCAAAAACCTGAGCCAAAATATGAACATTAAGACTCATCAGGATCAGGGCACCGAATTTGCAAATTCAAGTTTGTTTTGGGGTAGTGTGTGTGTGTGTATGCATATATGTGTATATGAGTGTTGACATGCATGGATTGTGTACCTGAGTGTGCATACAGTCATGCATAGAGTGTTACACATGCAGGAATGTATTTACAAGCTTGTACACATGTGCTCCTGTGGTGCACATATGTAAGCTGGGTGCAGTTTTACATTTGACATTTTATACTCAATGAATCTTCCATTGTCCCAGGCCTGCTGTGCATAGTCACATGTCCACACTTGTGCACATGTGCACAGGCCATGTGACCAGGACTTGCTGTGTGGCTGTATAGCTCATGTGACCCATTCAGTCCCAGTGTCCAAGCTTGGTTCTGGAGTATTTGCCATTTTCTGGATTGTTCATTCGAAGTCTTTCACCTTTTGTGTGGGTTCCCTGAAGTTGCTCTGTGCTAGCTCCTATGGAAGAGGGTCTGTGTAGGTGTAAATATTTTTGCAACCTACTTTTAATAAGGGTTCAACCTCTCCTCTAGCCCACCACCCAGCAGAGGTAGTGGAAGAGTGAAGTTATCAGGATATGGGGGAAGTGGACCTGCTCAGCAATTGTTCTTCCAGGGTGAGCTCAATCTTCTCTGGCAGCAGTTCAGTCCTGTAGCAAACACCAAGTATGATTCAACAGTGGCAGACTAGTCCTCTAGGCAGGCGGACACCAGGCACGAACCAACAAGAAACTGCCAGGCTCACTAACTGGCCTGAGGCAAGGGCAAAGAAGTGGCAAGCTGCCACAGGAACCTCATGAGCAGTTCTTGTGTTTCTCTTAGTGGCAGCGTTATCACAAGTTGAGCTCAACGATGCTGTAGAAGGCAAATCAATATATATGTGTGGTTAGTGAAGAATGGCAAGGCTGAGCAAACCAAACCAAGGCTCAATGTTCGTCCTTACTGTCTGTGGGGTCATATTTACACTCCTTCACCAAGGGTCCTTTCCCGTGTCTGCTGTATCCAAACATCCCCTCACCTGTGTCTGCTTCTGGAAAACAGTCTTTCATGTGGTTTGTTTGTTTGTTTTTGTTTTTGTTTTGTTTTTTGCTTTAGCAAGGTATCCTTTCCCCCGTGTGCCCCAGCAAAACATCATTTGACACAACTGACTTTCCAAAGAGAGTAGAAGTTTCCGCTTCAGGCCTGAGCCAACCTCATCCTGCCCCAGATCTCTAAGAGCAAGGAGGTCTCCTGGCTCTGACCCTCAAATCTTAATGGGATCCCCCCTTCCTCTAGACTGAATACCAAATGAAAGAAGCAGAGGATATTCTGTCACCTGTACCCCAGCTTGTCATACGGCTTGAGGAAGTTGGTACAAAAGTTGCCTATGCTCACTTATTCCAGTGTCCTGTATGGTCCCATTCCCCTGGAGGACTGACTTCCCCTGTAGGGGCCTGGAAGATTCCTTAGCAGCTTCCTTCTGTCAGGTGCTTCTCAAGCTGGTACAAAGACATAAGCAGAAGTGCCAGGTAAAAGTATCAGGCAGACTTGGATACCCTGCTAAGGCTTAGCCTTCAAGGCCAAGGTCATTGTATCCGAAGGCAGGGCCTCAGTTTTAAGACTACCGCTTTAAGGATCCCTTGTCCAGCCATGGGCTGGCTCCACTCTGAAACAGACATATGTGGCCTTCTGCTTACTCATTTAAAATTCATGGAGAATCTATGAGCTCCAGAGAGGCCCACCTTGCTGAAAGTCCAAGAAATCTGGCCTCTCAGCCTTTCTAGCCACTGCTAGATATCTCAGCATCAGCTAGTGTGACTGCAGTGGAAATGTTTGGGATCGTCCTGCTCAGGATACCAGCCATGGATCCTTCATGGTGGGGACGGGGGTTTTGTGGTGTCTTGGATCTGGCTAAGTCCATACCCATCTGACTGTCACAAGCAATCGACTTATTCAGGCAAATCCACCGTGGATGGAAGACTTTTCTGCTCTCAGATGGTTTCCAGGCTACTTGTGACTTGTTTGTTTGTTTGTTTCTGTAAGGAAACACACGGCACAGGATAGCTCTCGTACCTGTGGTGGAGATTCAGGGGGAGCTGGCTCTTGGGAAAAGTCCTTACATAAGACCACCTTGCCATATTCTCATGCTTCTGAGTGGATGGTCGATGCCAACCGTGAAACCCACTCACCTGAGAGCTAAGAAACCCTGAGCCCCTCTCACAGGCTGCTCACTGACAGGTGGCTGCAGAGAGCATCTTTGAGATGGACTCTGGATCCAGCCCCTTTTCCTGCTTGCTTTTCAACCTTGCCCATAACTTCCTTTCCCTCTGTTTTACTGGGTACGGGAGCGAGGAGGGTCGGGGGGCTGCAGGGAGGAAGTCTGCCTCAGAGGTACATGCCAGGATACAATGAGTTCTTCACAAAATACCCCAGAAGATGGATTTGATGAGGTCATCCTTACCGGAAAACTTGATTCAAAACCCTGGAGTATTTGTAAGAAATTGGTTATTCATGCCCCAAATGACACTGTCCATTTTTGTCTCGTGTCAGTGCCCAAGAAGCTGTTACCTAAGCCCCAGCAGTGATTTCTGTCTTGACAGAAAGAAGCATAAAACCATCCTTAAAACGATCTTCATGCCCAAGCTGACTTGGCCCTCTGCCTGCCTGGCCACCAGAGCTCAGGGCATGCTCCCTCACCCGGGTAAGATCATCACCCAAGGAAAGCCTCCCGGTTCTCGGTTCTCTCCTGGGTGCTGGAAACAAGTGGCGCATGCTCTGTGAACCCACCACAAGTGAATCAGTTTACACGTGTTTTAGTTACCACCCATTGCTGTGATTAAACACCCGACCAAAGGAGCTTAAGAAGAAAAGTTTTATTTTGGCCCGTGATTTGAGGGTCCTGCCTTTCATGGCAGCGAGAGCACCCTGACAGGAGCGTGAGGCCAGAGTTTATCCCCAACCAGGAAGCAGAAAGAGACAGTGCTGGTTGCTCTGCTGGCTCATCCCAGGACCCCATTCCATGAGTTGTCACCCATATTCACATGAATCTTGCCTCTTAGACTTCTCTAGGAACACCCCGACAGGCATACCCAGTTGTGTGCCTACTAAGTGGTTCTAAGTCCTGTCAAAGGACTTAGAAGACCCAGCCACAGCAGAGTCAGCAGGAGATGGACCTGAGCAGAGAGCATCTTGGATGGCATGGGCTGAGGTCACATGGCACTGCACCAGACCTTCCCTGTCCAGTTGTAAATGGCAGCCAGCTCTCTGTGTCAATGTAGATGATAGACCCTACCTGGAAGGGATGAGCATGCGTTGTGTGATGTGCGTCTGGGGTGGGTGTGCAGGGATGTATATGCATCGTTTATGACATGTTTTGGGATGTGCTTGTGGATGTGCACGCAAACATGTAGTGGAGGTGTATTTGACTGTAGTCTTGCTTGTGGTCTCAATTATATGGAGGGTGTGATTCATGGTGCACATATGTATGTGTTTATGGGCCATGCATGGGCAAGTGCTGTTATAACCATGTGAGACACAGGAAAAAGCCACTCCATAAAGTCCAGATTAAGAGTCCTTTATTTTCTGGCAGTTGAGAGCAGGCTCATGCCTGAAGAACTCCCAACCACTGAGAGATGTGGGGTAGGGTTTATAAGTCCCTGAACCACACCTACACCATACCAGGGGCCTGCCAGAGGTTCAAAGTTTTCAGTTCACTTGATTAAAACAGCTTGTGTTAGGTTTATGTTGTAAAACAATGGATTCCCCACCCTCAGAAGCTGCAGGTGTGACTCCATGAGAATGTTCTGTTGAGCAGCGTGTTGTCCATGGGGCAAGGGAACCGTTGGGTGAAATCAGCTATACCTAGGACAAAATGGAGTTACTTTGAGCAGTTCATTCCCCATTGGTCTTAAGGAAGAGTTTTGCAGTGTGTACTTGTGGAAACTGTTTGTAGGACATGTGCCCGTGAATGTGTGTTTGTGGGGAGCATGGCACATATTTTTGGGTGTTTGAAGGGCACATATGTGGACATGTGTACTCTGCAGAATCCTTCTGCATTGAGGCATGGATGTACCCCAATTTATACAGTACTTGGTCCTTTTAGGCCCCTAGAAACCCTTCCTCCCCAGTTTAAAAGCTCCCTCCCATCCACTCTTGTCTGGCCCAGATGAGTAGCTACCTCTCCCCAGTACACTATCCCTGCTTCCCTTGCCCTCTGTACTGGCTGGTTTTGTGTGTCAACTTGACAAGAGCTAGAGTCATCTCAGAGAAAGGAGCCTCAGTTGAGGAAATGCCTCCATGAGATCCAGCTGAAGGGGAATTTCTCAATTAGTGATCAATGAGGGAGGACCCAGCTCATGGTGAGTGGTGCCATCCCTGGGCTGGCAGTCCTGGGTTCTACAAGAAAGCAAGCTGAGCAAGCCAGGGGAAGCAAGCTAGCAAGCAGCACCCTCCATGGCCTCTGCATCAGCTCCTGCCTCCAGGGTCCAGCCCTGCTTGAGTTCCTGACTTCCTCCAGTGGTGGACTATGATCTGGAAGTGTCAGCCAAACAAACCCTTTCCTCCCCAGCTTGCTTTTTGGTCATGGTGCTTTGTTGAAACAATAGAAACCCTGACTAAGACAGCTTCCCATGGCACTCCATCTCTGGTGTTTGTCACTGCTACTCTCTCTCTCCTAGTATGAGCTTAATAAAAACTCATAGAGCCTGGGTCCTTGGAACTGTCTTTCAGGTTCAAGCACAGCTACCACCAACATGTCTGCCTGGTTGCCTGGACATTCAAAGTCCAGGCTGGGCAAATCCAGTGTTGTATCCATGTGCCCCAGTGCCCTGCAGAGATATGCTACTAGTGTACAATAGGGCACATTTACACAAAACCCCCTGGCCTAAAGTATACCCCAATTCCTAGGTAGACAGCAGGCTTGGGGTTAGGGGGGAAGAGTTCCCCTGTTTCAACCACTTGAACCTCATTTTGCATGCTCCCTCCTTCAGGGAGGCCTCCTTGAACAAAACCAGGCAAATAACACTCCTCATGAGCCCCACTGTAGCCTGGCCATTCCAGTGTACATTTTCTAGGGCTTACCTGATTCTCCCACTGGACTATGAACCCAGAAAGATGCTGTACCTACCTGTTCTTGGCGTGGGGCCAGGCCCAGCCACAAGGACTTCCTAGAAAGTGAAGGGCTAAGCATGGGTAAAGCACTGGTGCTGGTCCAGGAACAGCCAATGCCTGCAGGCTTTCTCACGCCCAGGCTCACAGACAGACTTGCGTCTCATCAGTACTGAATCTTGGGCCTCCTGGAAAAACTGGGCAGAAAATCTGACCTAATTCCTGGACTATTAAAAGCCTCAGTCTCTGAGTAGAATTTGGAAGACACCCTCTCCCCATCTCTTCGACAGAGAATGATAGTTTTATGTGTCAGCTCATCTGCCCAAGGTGCTCAGCTAACATTCAAACTCCATCTGGCTGTTGCTGAGTGTTCATATGCTAAAGACACTTAACACATTGTCCATATGTGGGTAGATAGATAGATAGACAGACAGACAGACAGATACATACATACATACATACATACATACACAGATGATAGACACATAGATACATAGATAGATACATAGAGATAGACAGACAGATTTTGAACTGACCACAGCGAATAGATCAATAATTCAATAATGGATGGATAAAAATAAATGGGCTTAGACATAGACCCTGTTGGCTCTGCTTCTCTGGAAAGCCCTGACTCACACAGGGACAAAGACTGAAACTAGACATGAATTTAGTTAGGGGGAAGGAGAGATTTGGAAACTGTCCCATAGTCAGAGGCCACTTTCTTCCCTAATTCCACAGAGCTGGAAGAACTTGAGATGACCACACCCCTTTCTGTCCTTAGAGACTGGGTTTTGAAGCCTGAGAGACACTGTCTTGTCTAAGACTACATCTTAAAACAGAGAAGACTCCCCTAAATCATACACCTTTCCTATGGTTCACTTGATATCTGCCACATTTCCACTCCAGCCCCAGCCATTGTCTCGCCTTCAAACACCCCGTCACTCATTCTATGGAGACATGTGTAGACTTCCCCTAACCTTGCAGTCTCAAAGGACACAAGTTGAGCTGGTAAGGGTTGGGGTGCAAACCACAATGTATAAGAAGCAATTTTGCTATCTGACAACTTCCACAAGAGACTGTGGGGTGCCAAGAAGTTTGGGCAGGTAGCCTGGCTCTGTGTTCCCAAGTCTCAGACAGCACTTACTCAGCACCCCTCTGATGCCACTCCAACAGAAGTCCCTCAGGCTTCTTCTTGAGAAGGTCAGATGCTCAAAGCACCAGGCACCGAAGCAAAGGATCCAAAGGATGCTTGTGGGCAACTCCCAGAGAGAGGAGTGCAGGTCTCCCTGAGACCTGGCCAACTCTAGGTACTAGGCAGCCTCATTGATCTGGGGAGAAACCATATGGGCACCCAGAGTGGGACCAGTGCCTCCTGTGGAACTTCTGTCCTGCTGAGATGAGCTTCCCAGGTCTAGCTATTTTCTTGGCTTCACACTCAAACTATCAAGAAGCAGGCAACAAAATGGAGCCAATGACTCCCTGCCTCACAGCAGCTTCTTGGACACCTTCAGAACAGTTGCCCTAACTGTGGGTACTCTGGAGGGAGCCACATCAACATCCTACACACCACAATGCATGTGATTCCTAGGCCTGTAACTTTCCTCTAACTTGAAACATCCCCTCCTGGAAAAGAAAGAGGGGGGAGGGGGTCTCGTAAGACTAGGAAGCTCACCAGACTGACAAGACCCACAAAGCCCCTCCCTAAGGTAACATATGCAGTGGGCAGTCATGGGAAGAGAGGACTCCTGGGAGGAACTGCCTGCAAGTTGGGCAGGGAGCTCCAAAGATGCTATTTCCACAAGTCTTTACCCATACTGGGGTGGGCTTTACTGTGATGCAGCTACCTCTAAGTTGCTCATTCTGTAAATAGCCTCTCACTCACACAGAGTGAGGTTGGGGAGGGATTGTGTCTTGGGTCTGTCATTTGTATCTTATCCATGGTAAACAGATATGTATTCATATCACCCCAGGAAAAGTCATGTGATGACCTAGAAGCTACAACTGAGGCCTTGATTCAAAGTAAGAAATCCATAGCTCTACTATCACTGGGCCAGGAACTCTGGCCCAGGAGCCTCCTCCTGACTGGGAACTCTGTGTTGAGGTAAGAACATGGGTAAGTAGGGGGGTGGAGCAACTTTACAGTGTGTTTCCACAGGCCTGTGGCCAGGGCTACAGAGCAGCCCCTTTTACTACTCTCATGCCCCAGGGAGCTTGAGGCTAACCTGGAAGCATGCCCTGGTGTTGAGCCAACAGAGTCTGTGGCTGTCCCCAGAGCTAGGGAATGCAAATCTTACACACAGTAGCCCCTTCCCTTCCATATATATGGCTTCTACCCAAGACGCATTTGCCTGGAAATCTCTGCCAAGAGCAGATGAAAGGCAGCCATTAGGGAGAAGTGTCTCCACTCTAATTGAACCCAAGTCCTCCTGCCTTTTCTCTTCAGCAAGCCTGGTGGGTCTGGGACAAAGGCTGCCCAAGGCCCTTGGGCATCAAGATTCTACTGTAAGGGAGGAGACACAGAGTGAGAGACAAAGCTCCCATAGGGAACAATGCAAGTTCCAAGGGCTTTTGTTCTCCACATCTAGCTTGGTCTGAGTCATAGCCCACAGGAGTTAGCTCCTAAGGTTGAAGATGGTGAAGACGAGTAAGATGCTGAGTGTTCTCCGGTGAGCACAGATCCTCAGTGAAGAAGGACCTCATACTCTCGGGGTCTCTGGTAAGCATCTTGGGAAATCCAGAGATAGAGAAATTCAGACACAGAAAGAGAGTGAGGGATAGAGGGAGAAGTGACTGGGACAGCAATGGCAAAGGGACAGAGATGCCACAGGGAGGCAGGATGGATGTGGAAGGGGAGGGGTCAGGGCACTACAGGACACTGCTGGGTAGGAGCCTGTGGAAGGCATCAGTTATCCTCTACAACTGTCCAGTAGAAGGTGGGGGTGCCTGGTATACTCTGGTTCTAGAATCTTCCATTTACCTAGCCTACTTTTTGTGGTTATGTGACCTAGAACGTCATCTAACGTGTCTGAGCCTCAATATGCAATAGAGTGATTGTCAGTGCTCTGTAGAGAAGGTTACTGTGGAGGGAGACTGTCACCGCATGAGTGGATTTGCTCAGGGCCCAACATGCTCCAACCTAGAAACTCTCTATTTTAAAACAAATGAAACTCATAAGACATGCCCTCATTTGCAGCTCCCCTCTGGAGCTCCTGGGTGCTAACAAGCACCTGACCCACTTGAGGGCCATGGAGAGAGCTCCAGAGTTGACGGGTGGGATTGATAGAGAGCTTCCTTCATCTTCTCCCAGAGATATGGGTTCTATTTTGAGCTATATGCTAGGCCCTTCGAGCCCAGGGGACCCAGTGCTGTCCCTGTCCCTGACAGCTGTAGTGTGGGGTTCCAGCTGGGGTGGGTGCTTCTGGGGAACATGGCAGTTTCTATGAGTATTTTCCAAGGAAAGAAATGAGGCAAACCCTTAGAGAGCAATAACCCATAACAGCCACTCCAAGTGCCGGCTTCTGCCAACGGCAGTGATCCTGCCAGTTCCAAGTCCTCTGCAAGGTGACATAACTCTGCATCCATTCTGCAGATGATGAAAGAATTGGAAACACTAAGCTGCTGAAGCTTTTCCCCACAGGGGTGCTCCTGTCAGTAACACAGAACCTCCTACCCTCTGACCTGACCTGTGCCAAGCCCTGACATCATTCCTCTCTGCACACGAGTTACCTAATGCTAGGCATAGTGATGCATACCTCAACTCTCAAGTCTAGCCTGGTGTACATGGCAAATTCAAGGCTATCCAGGGCTACAGAGTGAGCGTCTGACTCAACCTTCCTGGATACACCTGACTGATGGCCTGTGTTATGATGCCATTTGATGATAGGTAATTCCTGAAGGTCACAGGCTCTTCCTCCGGCAAGTTCAGCATCACCCAATACTAGGGACTCCACAGCATCCTAACTGCCCCTGGGCAAACTGCTTATCCTTCCTGAGCTGTCCCTGCCTCATCCCAGAGCCGGATGACACTGCTTCCTGGGTAGACTTCAAACAGCAGCAATAACCACAGCCACACTAGCAATTATTAGCATGTCATTATTAATTATTAAAATATCAAAATGGCAACTACACAGTACATTAATGATTCATGAGAGAGGCTCCTGCCTGCAGGGGGCATATTAGAAACTCAGTAGTATGGTTTTCAGACCAGGGAGTCCCCGAATAGATGGAATCTCTGCAGTAGCGCCTCGTTCCAAGTTGTGCCCAGGAACCATTAGCAAGAAAACATTTTAATTAACTTGCTGTGACTCATAAATTAATTGTTCTCATCTGGCTTCAGACTCATGATGTAGCCAGAGCTGTCCCCCGGAATCCAGAGCAAGCCTTAGTTCTGAGGACTCAGGGACACGGAGGAAAGGCTCACATGTTGTCAGCAAAGGTCAAGATCTTCCTCTGTGAGTTTGTCCCCACCCTGGGACATTCTTGCCAGTCTGTCCCGGCTGGCTGTGACTAGCTCAGGGCTAGTCCAGTGGCAGGAGTGAGCCACGAAGCTGTGGAGAACTGTCCGCATCAGGGTGCTGAAAATGCTTGCACAGTGGCAACATTTTTAACACAGTGGCTACATTTTTGACACTTAGTAGAAACTCTCATGCCCACTCCACCTACTGATCTGAGTAATCCTTGTCGGGAAGAATCAGAAGGCAAACAACATGCCAAGGGTCCCGTAGTGGACCACTCTGGAACTGTCGGTAGCTTTACAGGGTTCTGCTCACTCTCTCCCAGGCAACCAGTCTCTAACGGGGACAGATAAAACCTCTTGGAAAGAGAAAGGCAGTATGTAGGGGAAGCTGAGCTTCTAAATTATTGAGTTACAATTATGGCATGATTAGGAGCTAAGGTGACCTTCATTAAGAGTGGTCAGGAAAGCAGGAAGGGGCACACTTGGGAAGGGCCCCACTTGGGCATAGCTGAAAATCTTGGGGTGAGAGTCTGGAGACTCCGACGACCTGGTATGAAAAGCAGATATGGGTGCTCAAATCACAGAAGACCAGCGGCACTGTGTTCCATTGCCTACCCCCACTCCACACAGTCATCTCTCACTGCAGAGCTGCGGCTGTACAGACAGGGCTCTTCCTTGTAGCTAATGGATCAGATGAGGCTGAGGGTTGCAGCCCCTCCCCCACATGAGCTCATCTTGGCTCCCAGGCTGGGATTTGGCCAATTCACAGACAGCGATTCCCAATTCCCGGTATGCAGGGCCAGCAACATCATGTGACCGATGAGAACATAAAGAACTCGTCTTGGGGTCACTTCCCCTTGTCTTGATTCCAGGAATGAGAGCAGCTCTCTAGGGGCTGTGGTTCTGTTGTTATCCCTCACAAATTATCCCCATGTCATGTCAGTATCTCTAAACCTAAGACCCCACTGGTCCAGAGCACAGTTCAGGGGCCAGGTTGTCAGGGTTTCCTGTTTTTGCAAACATGTAGGTGTGCAGGAGTGTGAGCATGAGACACTTGTGAGGGTGCACTTGGATGTGAGTCTATGTAGATGTGCACCTATGCGTAATTGTGTGCCTGTGTGAGTGTGCGCAGGGGAACATCACTAGGAGGGTGTGCATCTGTATGGGGTTGTGTGTGAGTGTATGTCTGTGTATGTATAGAATTGTGCAGGAAGCATCCTGGCTCACTGATTGGCTGGTCATGAAAAGAGCCATCTGCATAAATGATACCCACGGCAGTCTCACAACAACCAACCTGGCCCACAGAACCAAGACCATGTTCTCACTGTGCTGAGACCTTTCACCTATGTCCCCGCCCATGCTTCTGCTGCTGATATGACACGCCTGTGTGTCTCTGTCATGTTCCCTGAATGATAAGGACCTGTACTGGTCCGAGGGCCTCACTGAGGCAGGAGACATGAGAAACACTTCCTTTTGAGGTGGGATAGGAGAGAGGAGAGAGGTCAGGTGAATGAAGCCCACCTGTAAACTTCCAGGAAGCAAATCTGGTCTCCTCGCCCAAACCAGTGAATTCAAATGAGTGAGGTCAGAGTAAGACTCATATTGCTCTATCAATGGAGCATGTAAATCTGCTAATCTGTGTTAAGGCAGAGTGGTCTTGCTCCTGCCCCTCTGCTGAAAAGAGCCCACTCCCTCTGAGAGAGGACACCTAGCTCCACCACAGTCACCTGTCTTCAGCCTCTTGCTCACTCATTCGAATCCACTGATTTGAGCCAGGAGACCAGGATTTCTCCCCGGAAGTTTACAGGTGGGCTTCAGCTCTGCCCATGCTGTTAACACAAATTCATTCCCAGTGAAAAGCTAAGGACCAGTATCCAGTCTCACATAGGTGAGATGTACTTTATGTTTTGACAGCAGAACAACACGCTCATTAGCAGCTAAAGAGACGAATCAGAGGCCAGGAGCACTCATTGCTCACCCAGAGTTCAATTCTTAGCACAGGTGCACCTGTAAGTCCAGCTGCAGATCTGACACTGCTGCCCTCCAAAGACACCTGCACCCATGTGCATACACACATGCACACACAGACTCAGACACATACACATACGCATAATTTAAAATAAAATAAAGACTGGAGAGAAGGCTCAGCAGTTGAGAGCACAGGCCTTTCTTCCAGAAGGTCTGTGTTCAATTTCTGGTAACTCACAATAGTCTGTCACTTCAGTTCTGGGGATCTGAGTCAGTGCTAACTCCACACACAGTACACAGACATACATGTAGGCAAAACACGCATACATATTAAATAATAATCTAAAATTAAATTAAAATAAAATAAATTTTTAAAAAGAGAACTTGTGGGGCTGGAGAGATGACTCAGAGGTTGAGGGCACTGACTGCTCTTCCAGAGGTCCTGAGTTCAATTCCCAGCAACCACATGGTGACTCACAATCATCTATAATGAGGTCTGGCGCCCTCTTCTGGCACGGAGGCACATATGCAGGCAAAACACTGCATACATAATAAATCTTAAAAAACAAAAACAAAAACAAAAAACAACCCTTGTGGGAGCACAACTTTGTTTACTGTTCAGATTTTTTTCCTTTTGAGGCAGGGTCTTTTTATGTATCCCTGGGTGGCTTGGAACTGTCTATGTAGACCACCCTAACCTTGAATTCACAGAGATCCACCTGCCTCTGCCTCCCAAGTGCTGGGATTAAAGGCATGTTCCACTATGCCCAGCTGCCTTCAGATTTGACTGGGGCACATGTTCCCAAGCAGCTTCTCATGACCCTATCAGCCAGGCCACATGTTCTCTTACAGAGGCATGCCCCATTTTTGAGCCCACCTCCTTGGAAAATGCCCTCTCTGTTCAGATTCCTCCTGTATCAGAGGAGGCCCACACTGCAAGTGATCAGTCTCTCAAGAAGCAACACTTCCCTGCACGTATCTTTCAGCATGCATGCACAACACACTCTGAAAATACACTAAAATCTGCTATGCAGATGTCAGGCCACAGACTCACACTCACAGGTCCCAAGAGCCAAAGGGCACTGCAAAAGTGTTTGTGGAGAGCCACTGTCTTCTCAACATGGTGCCAAGCTTAGCCTCTCCCTCACAGCGAGTCTGCTGCTGGGTTCCAGCCAGAAAACCCCTCGGGCATCCCACACAGTACCCACCACCTTAATTCAACTAGATGACATTTAAATATGTGCTTAGTGGTAGTAATGTTACCTTCTTTTGTTTTGTGCTTTGTTGTGTTGTTTTGTGTTGAGATTTCTTTTTGGTTTTGTTTTATGTTTAATTTATTTTTAATTATATGTGTGAGTCTTATAGCCCAGGCTTTCCTCAAACTACACAACTGGGGCTGGTCTTGAACCCCTAGTCTTCCTATATCCTCTTCCCTTGTGCTGGGATGACAGGCATGTACCTCATCCTTGGCTAGTCTGTTTGCCAGGATTTCTACTTGTTAAAAATAAAGTCAGAGCCCAGTGAAGCCACCCACCACCCATCCACCACTGCCCCAAGATGGTAGCGTGGTTGGAGCTAACTCACGGCTCTCTGGGGTGATCCAAGTGCTAGTCAGCCTTTGCTTTGCCTGCCCAGTGTCCTTCTCCCTTTTAATAACAACTCTGGCTCCTCAGATGAACTCCTTCCACCCCGGAGTGAGATGAACATCACCAGTAAGCATAGCCCCTTGACTTTGTTCTCTGTCTCTCTCTGTCTCTGTCTCTCTCTAACTTGCTGTCTCTGTCTATCTCCCTCTGTCTGTCTCTCTGTCTCCTTGTCTCTGTCTCTCTGTCTCTGTCTACCTGACTGTCTGTCTCTGGGTCTCTCTGTCTCTGTCTCTGTCTCTGTCTGTCTCTGTCTCTGTCTCTCCTTCTCTCTGTCTCCCTGTCTGCCGTCTCTGTCTCTCTCACTGCCTTTGTCTGTCTCTCTTTGTCTCTCTCTCTCTCTGTCTCTGTCTCTCTCTGTCTGTGTGTCTGTCTGTTAGTGTGGAGCTTCCAAGAAGCACTTTGGCCTCCACCTGAGAGTCCCTGCCCCAGAACGAAGCCTACTTGGAGGAAGTAGGGCTGGAGAATGAAGAAAGCAAGTTGCAGCTGATAGAGTCTGAGTGTGGATCCAGCCTGTATTTGGAGTTGAGCAAAGCTGTTCCTTTTCTGAATAAGCTTGGGACCTCTCCAATCCATGAATCTGGATAACACGAATGAAGGCGGACTGTCCCAGCACAGTCCCCGCCCTGGCCTTTAGGCCTGAGACTTGTGAATGAAGGCCAAGGCTGCTTCTGCTAAGCCCTTGGGTGACCACAAACACCCATCAAAAGGTGATGGGATGTTCAATTAATGAAACTCTCTCAGCAGCCCCACTCCTGTAATCAGGCCAGTGCAGACTGAACCAGGGCAGGCAGGAAGTTGTTCAGAACTGAAGGACCACTATGGTGGCCACATAGGCACATCGGTTTGTTGCAACAACAAAGCTCACATCTAAAATGTATATACGTTATTTTACATAAATCAAATAAGGAAAACTTTAAAAAGGAAGAAAAGGGGGCCAAGAAGATGATTTAAGGAGCTGCCCACTGACTAAAGGTGGGATTATGTGATTGATGATTGACAGCTGTCAAATATGTTTAAGTTCATTAACCCACAAGGATGCAATCCTTTTAACTCTTGAGGAGGGCAGTGTCAGCTGAGCAGACTCCAGACCCCAAACAATAAATGCAATGACTCCTTAGTTATTTTTCTATTAAAGGCCGAGCCCTGCCTGTCCCTGGCATCATCTCTCTGCCTCCTGTGGTTTGACATCTTTGTCTCCACTGTGTTTCATGGTGGGCTTCGGAGGACTCTTTGGATGTGTTCCCACCAGTACTGCTCATGAGTTAAACTCTCCTTCCATTTTTACACAAAGGTGGCCAATCTAAATGTCAGGGCAGCTCGATTCCTGTGGACATTGCCATAGCAGTGCTTGGGGGTCAGTTCACCAACAGACTTCGGGTTTGGGTCACTTGACACAGTGTGTGGTCCCATGGCCCTTGACACAATACCAGACGTCTCACTGGTGTGAACACGGGGGAGATCTGACAGGGGTGAAGGTCCTGCAAGCTTTCCAAAATGGAGTTTCATGTAGCCTAGACCTCTGATCCTTGGACAAAGGCCAGTTTGTCCCTTCAGAACACAGGAATAATGCTCCTGGTTGTACCTTTCTCTGTGCTCCTCATAACTATGTTCATGGGAGATCATCCTGGGCTCTTCCTACTATCTTTTGTGCAGGCTTCTTTCTCAGACACTTGGTCACCATCTCTGCAGAGTTCCCCTCTTTTTCGCTCTGTGTTTCTGGAAGAGTAGCTGCTGACTTTTCTCAGGGCCTCCCAGTCACAGCTGGAGAAGAACCTAAGACCATTGTGATATTGAAACTAACTTCTCTCCCTGGAGGGTCTCAGGAAAGCAAACTATTCTTGAAAAACCATGAGAACAGAAGTTCCAAGCCACTGTCTTCTTGTTTTGAGCCGCGTATCTGGGGACAGAGTCACAGCTGAGGGAAGACTTTCCATAAAAACACCCATATTCATCAGCAATAATGGAATTGTAGACTTAGAAAATCAGTATTTGAAACCCTAAAGCATTGTGGCTCTGGGTGCAAGCTACTACCCCAGAAGAGCTTGAAACTGTACCTCTTGAGGGAGGGGCAGTACAGTGGCCTGGCCTTGCTGCAGAGGTATAAGTTGAGATGATCTCTGGTCCAATTATCATGGTAGGGAAGCCTAGGAACAGAGGCATGTAGTGGGCTGCAGTACAGGTGCCCAACCAGTAGCCTACTGTGGGAGCACAGGTTATATGGTCCAGTCTACACTGTCTAGAGAGAACTGGTGGGGTTATGGATTAGAAACGCTTAGAAGTTATTTAATCAAGCTTTGTTTTTGTTTTGTGGTTGTTTGTTTCTTGTTTTTTCTGAGACAGTGTTTCTCTATGTACCCCTGGCTGTCTTAGAACTCATTCTGTAGACCAGGCTGGCCTTGAACTCACATCCACCTGCCTCAGCCTCCCCGAGGGCTGAGACTAAAGGCGGACATAAACACTGCCCAGCTTAATCATTTTAAAAAGAGAGACAAAGCTCAATCACAGTGTTTAGGGAGGCACACAGGTGGTGGCCTATGAAGGACTGGTTGAGGTCACTCTTGAATGGAGGAGTGCTGGAAATGACAGGGCCGTGGAGAATTTTGGATGAAGAGACAGAATTCTGCAATTTCCACAGTAGTTTAAGTTTGTTTGCCTCGGAAGAGCCAATTAAACCATGCATTTGTGTGTAGGGTTATTTCATCTGTTTGTTTTGTTAGTTTAGTTTAGTTGTTTGTTTGTTTTGTTGTTGTTTGGGGTCAGGGTCTTATGTAGCCCAGGCTAGCTGCTAGCTCACTAAGTAGACCATGTCTCAAGGCAATAAAACAGAAAAAAAGAGGTCGACTTCTAGCTGGATGTGGTAGCGCACACCTTTAACCCCGGGGAGGCAAAGGCAGGTGAAGTGACCCCACTGCCCTTGCACAGTGGCGAATGCAACCCCTGCTGCTGTGTGACCCCACTGCACTTGTTTTCACACATCTCTTCCATTACAGGCTGAGACAGGACCCTCATGCTCAGGAGCCACAGAGGCTGGCTGCAGTGGAGCCCCTCTGAGGTGGCGTGACAAAGGGTAGCAAGTGGCCATGGTATAAGGGAGCATCAGGAGCGGGCCTGGGTCTCTGGGGAAGCACTGAACAAGAAGCTCATTCCCTCAGCACACAGCTCGCTTAGTCATGACCCACTTCTTGGTCCCTTCATGGCTCCCTTCAGCTTTCCCAGTCCAGCAGTGCACACTCAGTCACTACCCACCCTGAGATAGCCTCTGCTAACAGAGTGTGGTGTGTAGACCTGATGAGTGTATGGAGAAGTGTGCCTGTGGGTATGCGTGCAAGTTCACCTGATTTCATGTCTGTACACAAGTGTGACTGCATGCGCATTTGTGAGAATATATATATATATATATATATATATATATATATATATATATCCTCATGCCCAATGCATATCTTGGAAGAATATGCATTGGGCATGTGGGCAAGGGCACCTCTGTGCATGCATGTGAACATCTGTGTGGATGTGCACCAATACAGGACTGAGACTGTGTACACGTAAGAATGTGTAGGACATGCATATGTGTGATGTGTGTATGCACTCGTGTGTCTGTATATGTGTGTAAGAAGTGTACAAATGTCTGTGCACACATGACTCTATAGCACATGAGAAAGTGTGTGTATGCCTGTATGTGTGCCTGTGTGCGCACGAGTGTAGGCGAGTGCATTTCCCTGACGATAAGCACCAGGAGCTAACATGGAGAGGGGATGTAACCAACACTCACTGTGATTATCACTGCCATTTTATGTCTCTAAGAGCAGAGGGACATCCCAGAACACACTGATGAGGAGCAGAGGGTGGTGGAACCAACTGTGGATAAAGATGCATCATGCCTGCAGCCTGGTCAGGTGCCTCTGGTCACCAGAGTCCTCTGATGTGGCTTGAACAGCTGTGCACACATCCTGCTCACTGGGCACACCACCTGGAGCCTCCCTAGGAGAGATGTGGACTCCACTTCAATTACTGCCCTCCTGCTCAGTGTTGTGATCAGAGACTGGAGATCAGTGACCAGCTTTGTGCCATCAGAGACA
Source organism: Rhynchomys soricoides (assembly GCA_019843965.1). Lineage (NCBI taxonomy): Eukaryota > Metazoa > Chordata > Mammalia > Rodentia > Muridae > Rhynchomys > Rhynchomys soricoides. The sequence goes on from JADRCH010000172.1 coordinate 1,477,122, forward strand.
GACTGTCTTTAAGGCCATTTGTCCTTTCTTTACCCAGATGTGGCTAACAGGAAGCTAGAGGTCAACTTGTAGGAAAGAATCACTCCAGGCAGGACCTAAACCCCAGCTGTGCAGCCCAGAGGATATGGCTGAGACAGGAGCACAATTGTCAAGATCCATGAGGAAAATGGATCCAAGCTGGTGCCACAGGAAGACAAGAGTTCCTTTCTTCATGTCAGGATGGAAGCACTTCATCTCCTGTGGATGGGTTCTTTAGTTGCATTCAGAGCTCCAGGGTTCCCACCTTCTAGCCCCATCCAAGGCTGGCATCTGTCCAGCCACAATCTCTCAGTGCTTGGTACTCAGCATTTACTTTCTGGTATCTACAGGCTCACCTCAAGGACCAGGCATGAAAGAGGGAATCTGAAAGGCTATGACATGTGACTCCATGACCTGAGACACAATTGTCACTTGCAAGGGTCATGATCAGAAAGCTGAGGACACCTGCAAACCAGGGCAGAGGTGGTGTGATGGTTTGAATATGCTTGGTCCAGGAAGTGGCATTATTAGGATGTGTGGCCTTGTTAGAGGCTTTAAGACCCTCATCCCGGCTCCCTGGAAGCCAGTCTTCTCCTGTTTCCCTTTGGAACAAGATGTAGAACTCTCAGCTCCTCCTGCACCACACCTGCCTGGACACTACCATGTTCCCTCCTTGATAATGGACTGAACCTCTGATCCTGTAAGCTAGCCCCAATTAAACGTGGTGCTTTTAAGAGTTGCTTTGGTCATGGTGTCTGTTCACAGCAGTAAAACCCTAACTAAGACAGATGGTAAGACAGACAAGTATCAGAGAGTATGAAGTGGGGTGGGTTACAGTCAGGCCACAGGATCACCAGACAAGTCTCAGAACCAATGAGGCTTGAAGAATGCCTGCCATTCAAGAGAAATTATGGATGGCAGGACAATGTTGTTTGGGTTCATTCATAAACTTGAGGACCTTGGTCAGAGATTAGCAAAGCTTCTCATAACCCAGGTGGGGCAAAAGCATAAGATTCCAAAGGAGACTTTTGCATAGAACAGCAGCACAGATGTGTGGGTGTGTGTACATATACACATATGTATGTACATGACTAGGACCAAGAAGAGATTCAGAACTAGAAAAATACCATCCTGAGTGAGGTAACCCAGTCACAAAAGAACACACATGGTATGCACTCACCGATAAGTGGACATCAGCCCAAAAGCTTGGAATACCTAAGATACAAGTCACAGACCATATGAAGCTCAAGAAGAAGGAAGACCAAAATGTGGGTGCTTCAGTCTTTCTTAGAAGGGGGAACAAAACACTCACGGGAGGTAGAGGGTGGGAGGGAGAGAGGAAGGGGAGGGGAAAAGGAGGCAGGTGAGAGGAGGTGGAGATGGTATACAAAGGGTCAGGAATTTGAACAGAGGTGTGCAGCAATGGAAGACGGGGGTCTGAGGGTAGCCACCAGCAAGTCCCAGATGCCAGGAAAGCAAGAGGCTCCCAGGACCCAACAGGGATGAGATTAGCTGAAATGCCCAACGAAGGGGAAGGAGAACCTGTAGAGACCATATCCAGAAGTTAGGCAAGGCCTCCAGTTGGGGGATGGGCCACCCACTCATCTCCAAATTCTTAACCCAGAAGGGCTCCTGGCTAAAGGAAATACAGGGACCAAGCATGGAGCAGAGACTGAAGGAAAGACCATCCAGAGACTGCCCCACCTGGGGATCTATCCCATATATAGACAGCAAACCCAGACACTATTGCAGATGCCAAGAATCGCTTACTGATAGGAGCCTGATATGGCTATCTCCTGAGAGGCTCTGCCAGAGCCTGACAAACACAGAGGCAAATGCTTACAGCCAACCATTGGACTTAGCACAGGGTCCCCAATGGAGGAGTTAGGGCAAGGACTGAAGGAGCTGAAGGGGTTTGCAACCCCATAAGAAGAGCAACAATATCAACCAACCCTCAGAGCTCCCTGGAATTAAACCACCAACCAGAGAGTACACACAAAGAGACTCATGGCTCCAGCCACATACGTTGCACAGGATGGCCTTGTCTGGCATCAATAGGAGGAAAAAAAGCCTTTGGTCCTGTGAAGACTTGATGCCCCAGTGTAGAGGAATGCCAGGGCAATGAGGTGGGAGTGGGTAGGTGGGAGGGGGAGCACCCTCAGAGAAGCAGGAGGAGGGAGGATGGGAGAGGGAGTTTCGGAGTGGAAACCAGGAAAGGGCATAACGTTTGAAATGCAAATACACAAAATATCCAGTTAAAATAAATAAATAAACAAACCTTTTTAAAAAGAAGAGGACGAGGAGGAGGAAGAGGAGGGGAAGGAGAAGGGGGTGGAGGAGGAGGAGGAGGAGGA